>JAQMYK010000008.1:11037479-11049857 GCA_030014345.1 Clarias buthupogon
TGTGTGTGTGTGTGTGTGTGTGTGTGTGTGTGTGTGTGTGTGTGTGTGTGTGTGTGTACGTGTGTGTACGTGTGTGTACGTGTGTGTAATAATACGTCAGAATCCTGCCGAAGGTATGTTTCAAGGAGATTATAACAACGTTACACAGTTGTTACACAGATTTACAGCCATTATCATTACTAAGTTTACTTAAAACGAGAAATGATGAAAAAGTCAGCATTTTTAAAAACAAGTCAATTGTAAACCTATTTGTAACGCCCAGTAAAATTGTCTATTCCACAGGTTATTCTCCTCCAACAACTCTTGTTTAATATTTGTCATATTACAGCTATCATTACAGGACTTAATGGTCATGAATTGCATGAGTTGTCGTTGTAGTTTAAATTAGATATACAATGCACTGACCATTGTATGAACACTATTATTATTATTATTATTATTATTATTATTATTATTATTATTATTATTATTATTGCCTAGTACTCGTAGGAGTAGGAGCAAGGGTAGGAATAGGAGGGTGATGTTAGACAAACAGAAAAACCTTCTACGTTCGTGGCAAGCGGCCGTTTGATTTAATCAATAGGTTAAGTCGATTCTAAGACTATATATTTTAAATGCTTTTAAGACCCCGCCGTGTGCCTTTAAATGGCTCCCCACCGACATCAGCGCAAAAGAAACAAAATTGAACAAGTCCTGAATTAAAGCGTTAAAGATTACGTCATCAGCGTATCTCAACGGATTTCTACAAGTGATAAAGTGGGCACACATGCAATTTGCTAAATATATTAAGTAACATAACTTATTTTTTTACGCTAACATATAAACAGGTTTATGTAGATTTTTATTGCACACGTTTTGTGCTGTCTATATCAAAAACGTTTCAAACTGGTTTCACTATAATAAGTAATGTAAAACTGCAAACATATACAAGGACGTATATGATATTTTAAGTAAATCTCAAAACTTCATAATTGCATTTTAAGTAATGCTACAAACTCTGCCGTGTCCCAGGTTCACAACTGCCAAGGAACCACATTCTTGTGTCGTTATGGTCAGCTCTGGCTATGGACAGACTTTTCGCTATACGCGACGTTGGGGGCCTTCCATGTAAAACATTTTCTTCTCTTCCTATGTACGTTGCTTGATCCCGCTGGCCACTTCTGTCCAGACAGGGGCTAGACTACTTTTACAAGATGTCTCAAGTTCAACTGCAAAGTCCGTAACAAAAGCCAGTCGGACAGACAGACGAGGCTAAAGCAAAGGGTAATACGTGGAGGGGGTTTAGGGTAAGACTGATGCGTTACATGGGGGAGGGATGGTGTTAGACATGAACTTGACAATGTTGTGCTCGGCGCTGCTGATCAGCAGTGCCAACAAATAAAAAGATCTAGAGCGCTTGACTGAATCCCTGGTATCTGACACTCTTTTTTTTACACTAAGCTGCATTCATGTTGTGTCTACTGTGATTAAATATATGGGTGTTTCATACCCTAATTGAAAAGTAGTTGCGGTGGCTTATTGTTTAAGGTTTTGACCTGCAGATCAGAAAATTGTGTATTCAATTTCACAACAGCCAAGCTGTAACTGTTACGTTTTTGAGTTGTTTGTTGAGCTTTGTTTAGTTGTATCCAGTCAAATAACCATGTTTACTGTATTGTTCTTAATCACACGATTTAATATATATATATAGTACTTTACCTTAAACATGATAAACTTTGCAATCATTTACCGCAAACGTAAAGTCATCCACTGATCACTCTGCTTCCAGTAAATCGCTGTAACTTTTATAGTAAATGTTTTATATTACCCTAAAACGATAATTCCGCAATATGTTTCTATAGCGTGAATTTAAATATAGCCAGCTAAAGCAAAGTCTGTTAATTTTAGCAGTTGGAATTCCACATGTTCAACAGAAGTTCGCTAGAGGGACATCGGCGAGGTCACTTCCAAGGCGGACGATTAGTTTGAGAAAATAAACGTATATCGTTACCGTTGAAACGCTCCTTTCAGGCAGGGCCTATGTGTCTCCTCAACTTAGGGACAGAGATACAATTAACCAATTTAATATAAAATATAGGGTCGGCATCTGTAAAACATGAAAGCCTTTCGTACATGTTTGCAGCTAATTTCAATCCTATTCACATCTGGATCCTGGTGTAAGGTCATTCGAGCCAGACGCAATGATTAAACTGTGAGGAATTGCCACGTAGAACTGAAAAGGTCCTTCGTTAATGAAGAAACGTCTTCTTAACTTAATAACAAGATATATATAATTTTGCGGTGTTTATACTTTGTTGCATGGTGTTTTAAGCCTTTTTGAGGTATGTAATTATTTTAATCGTATTTTAACATCCATGAAAATTTGGTAGGCTATATAATTGCTACTAACCACTAACTTCTAGTTAACACACCTTTAACTTAATGAATAACCTGGGCCTAGTCGTTTGTTTTTAAACAGTACCTCGTTATTCGGAGCTGTTTTGCAGTTCTTCCCTTAAAAAGACAGAGGCCGCCAATTTCTATACATAACCGTGCGCACGGTTAGATGTGTATGTGAGCGTGTATGACACGTTTTAATGAGAAAATTTATATTTTGTGTAAACTCTAAATAACATGCTGACAAAACACATATACTTTTTACGCAGATTATATTTTTGTTGAGTTGTTGTTGAGTATTCTTTGTTAATTATGCACTGCATTCTTCTCAATTCTTAATTTTTCAGTGCAGCTCTTTTGATTCAACGTCATTTCTATAGTTAACTACGTCGTCGCTTTGCTAAATGCATGTATTTGCGTCTCTTTTTGCGGTTTAAGTCATTTAGTCATCTATTAAATTTACTTGCGTATTGTGAATAGAAAGTTTAACTGATGATTCAAGCAGCTTGCCCCAGACTTGGACTGGGCGGAGCCAACAAAACTATGTACAACTCGTTAAATATCTGATACCGAAGGGTTTCGGGAAACGCTCGCTTTGTTATTTGCTAAGATTCATCGTTATCAGGAACCTCACCCTTGGTTAATTATCAACTGAAAAGAGTCGTTGATGCATTCACTTATTTGATCGACCTTAGAAACATCGAGAGTTGGTAGAAATATAACTTCAATGTATCCCACTTATTTCTGTGATATCTAAATATTATAAAGGACATGTAAATCCAGGTGTAAATACAACAGAGAAACACAATTGTCAAAAATGATTTGTCAAGTTCAGTGTTAACTACACCGAGACAAAAGGATTTGAATATTTTGCATCGCATTCTGTAGTCTGTATTCTGGCCATGGATAGAAGTAGGTAAACTTTAGTGTCACACGTTAATATAACGACCACAAATATGCATTCTTTTCAGATTTAACGAATGTTTATGTAATCGTTAATTAATACATACACTGATCCTAAATGAAGTGTGACAGGACATAATAAATTATTTAAATTTATAATAACAAAAATAATAACAAAAATACTTACCTATTACCATTATATATGACTCGATGGATTGTTACGTTTAATTATTTCCTGATGCGGGAACGGTAAGTAACGGAATGTATTCATTCATCGTTATGAATGTACTATTTACTTATTTGTAAAATGTATAGAAGAGTGCTACAAAAACATTTAGAAAAGTTTTCTTTTATTTAATCCTCACAGTCTGCACAGTCTGTGGATAACTTAAAGTAAGAAATATTAAAACAGTTCTTGCCGCTTGGAAACAATAATTACAATTTCTGGTTAAGATTCACGGAAATAAACTGTTACAAATTTTTACACTCTTTGTAAAAATTTCTGTGTGTAACGTATGCACGATGAAGGCAAAGCATATAAAAACACACGAACGTGTGATTAAAATAGGGTGACTCAAAGATGATGTTACCAGGAACGCACCACTAAGCCAATTGAGCAAAAAGAATTTTACGTAGTAACCAGAAATTGTCATTGTAATTGTTTAAAAGCTGTATGAAATGATTTAATATGGCTTTACTTTACGTTATCGTGCAGACAATGAGGGTTAAATAAAAGAAAGCGCTTAAAAATATTTTGTTGGCCTCGTCTATAAATCTTTCTAACAAGTTCTCCGTAGAACTTGCACACAGTGAAGGCAGAGCAAATAAAAGCACACGGAATGGGTTTAAATTGGGTTACGAAAGGTGAAGATGTCATCAATAACGTATACCACTACGCGAATGGTGTGCAAAATCGGTGAGTCATGACCCTATTGATTATCCATAGAGTGGCTATCCATGCTGGATCCATTGTTATGCAGTTAAACAGTATAGACATGAACAGTGGTTAAAAAAATTAAATTAAACTGAAACGAAACATTATTACCTGCATGCGGTAAACAGAAGAACAGAAGACATTTACTTTTTGTAGTCCAGGAATTAAAGATCATTAGCTCTCTACAAGTAGGCTACTATCTACAAATAAAACGCCTGGTGTGATTATAAATGCCACAGCCTACAACATCCACGGACAAGACAAATTATAATTAATTTTAACAAAAGCAGCCTTGAGGTCAAAGGGCGATCATAACCTAAGCTTACGCGAGTTGTATTTGTGGTAGATTTAGTTATTTCATGAAATGAAAATAAACACTTATCTTAAGTACACGTGATTTCCAAGGTCAAGGTTAAGAGCTTATTAAATTGCTCTGTCTAGAAGTCGCTCTCTACTTCCCCTTTCTCCCAACATCAAAACTCGTTCCCCACCCCCAGCAAAATAAGGAAAAACTCAGGTCTTGATTACTATCAGTTTTTATCGTCTTTTATTTACGCATTGCAAAGCATGATACGTTCACACAAGTTTTAATTTTTCATTGTTGGTCCACATAAATTGTAAATACGATGTACCATATTTACACTATGGTGTATCAAAAAGAACAAAAAGTCCCGTGTCTAGGATTGTCAAAAATGCTGACAACAAAAAGATAACACAGAAGTGGTCATAAACTTGTTGCAGGGTAACAGCTTGACAAGACTGTTTAGACACCCAGCAAGATTGTAATTTATTTGGAATTAAGATGAATGTAAATGGGACATTTACAGGACAACTCCTGTCGTATCCACTAGCACAATTTACAAATTTTGAAAATTAACTAAGGCAGTAAATTATTTTAAAGGATTAACGTGATTTTCGTATTGTAATATATACATATACATTTAATATATGCCATATGTGTGTTAGAAAGAATATTGATAGGTATATAGTTTAACAAGCTATTTTTCTATTGCAGTAACAACATCGACATGCTTAACATTCTAACATTTATCTTGAATATGTAAAATCCCACGCGGGTATATTTTGGCAGGCAATTTTACAGGAATATAGTCTTTTTTATGTATTTTCTATACTAAATGAACCTAATACTTTTATTAGTTCGCGATGTCAATACGCAGACAAGAGAGCACAAACAATCCCAGTTAATGTCAGTAGGAATTTTTCTTTAATCTGAGTCACAGATTTAAAAAAAAAAAATGTCTTGTTGTTCAAATCCCCATTATGCAGCGCTGTTCTTAACTTTGGCAACAAATTTCTTTTCCTTTACCCTCCTATTCTGAAACCAGATTGTAATCTGCCTCTCGGACAAGTTGGTTACCGCAGAAATCTTTCTCCTCTTGTCTTTTGTGATGAATTTGTTGGCTGCATACTCTTTCTCCAGTTCCTTTAGTTGCAGTTTGGTGTACGGTATCCTTTTCTTTCTACCTCGGCGAAAAGTGCCTCCGTCATGTTGGTGGGCAACAACATCTGGAACGCATAACAAACAGGGTTATTATTGAAGGGCTTTAGTTGTCTTTTTCTGTATGGCCAGTCTCCAAAGTCTCAAATCAACTTTTCCCACATTCATTGTTCGAAGCTGCCTGGAATATAGTTTTGCGCAACTGAAATATTGTTTGGAAAGGGAAACCAGGCCTTCCGTTGTCATTTAAAAATAACTACAACTTCACAACAATACATTTTTATATAAGAAGAAAATAGTTTTTATTATAAAATATTTCATGCTGCCCTCAACGGGATAAGCATACCTGCTAATGCCGTTTTCCACAGATGGCCGGTTTGGCTCTGGTCTTTGGAACAGTACATTTGACTTCCCCATCCATTAGCCAGAGCCCAAGGTTGGTAACTGTCCATAGGGAGGAGACTATCGTGCCGTGGCTCGCTAGTCCCTAGTGTCTGTACCACGGACACGTCCAAATAGCTGGCCATTGACTGATAAGGACCATGGTAACCGTGGTAAAAGGCGAACTCTTTGGCCCTGGTGGGGTATTCTTCCGATGTAACCGGCGTGTCCATATATTTCTCTGCAGAGTAGCCAAGTGCGCTCGGTTGCGTGCAAGTCTTAAGCGAACCCCTCCCCATCCTGCACGGATAATAACTGTTGCCGAAGTAGCCATAAGGTATAGGCCCCGTGGACGATGGTTGATTTACCGCTGCACACGGAGTGCATTGCTTGCTCGTTTCTCCTGAACTCGAGGTACTCACGTCCACGGTGGAATAGTTGGAACCATGCACAAGGCTGGAAGGGTGACCGCTCAGAGCTGAGTGAGCTATCAGATTTCTGCACTGGTTGGCCGCGAAATTGCTACTACCAACCAGACCTTCCATGTTTTTGTTTAGCTCATCCAAACTGTTTTCATACACAAACATTACAGTATCCGCCCAACGAGGATTCAGGACCAGAGAGGTGGTCATAGCACGCTTACCATTCGGACGGAGAATTATCGGGCAAAGACCTTATTCCAGAGCAGGACACACGGTTACATCGCCGTAGCTGCATTGACGCAATGAAGTAAAGTCAGGATTGGCGCGCATTCATTGGACGACAGACATGTCACGTGATTTACAACCAGCCGTGACAAAAAAAACAAAAAAAAAAACAGATTTCTTTTGTCGCCTTATACTATCTTTACAAAGTGGGCAATATATCTCGCATCCAGTGAAAGTCAAATTATGGATATTTAGTAATCTATAAAGGGAAATATTTGTATTGAAATGTATAGGCTTAATGTTGTGATGTCACATTTGCATTGATGGTGTCATTTTCAAAAACAAGGTCGCCTAAATGATCGTTTGAATTTCGTTTACATTGTTATAAATATGGGTAAATATTGCTCTTGTCGTATCATAAAATATATTTTGTTTCGCAACAACATCTATTTCCTAAAAGCCCATTAAACGCTTAAAATGTAATGTGAATATAGAGAGAACAGTTTATACATTTATATCAATTTATCTCGCAACTATCTGTCAGTATAAATACTCCTAATAATAAAACAAAATATGCTCTTACAATGGTTCGTACCACATAGTAAATTTTTGTTGCCACTATCGCTTCTGACCTGCTCAGTAAATCTGCTTCTAAATCTTTAGTTATTTCTGTAAAGCTGATTTGACAAAATAATAAACCCCAAAATAGGATTATTATTTTTAGACGAACCATGTTGTGCAACAGATTTTCTATGAGCAGTAATTGGCGCTTTGAATATTTTAAAAGAGACGAGCAGGACCCCCATGCCCCCTCCCCCTTTCCTCATCCCTCTACTCTCTCCATCCCACAAAACAGACACACACACACACACACACACACACAAGCTCGACTTTTACAGATCAGGCAGGGCCTTCAAGGTCAAGGCCAAGTTTAAAGCGACGAGACTAGCCCTCCCTGAAGGGCTTATTCAGGAGGCAACGATAGACGCAATCCCTCCTTAAACAAACTTCCCAAGTTCAAGGCCTTTGCTCTGCGCTTGTCATCAAAAACATACACACTGCCGACAGCAAAATAACCTAAAGACAAAATAATTGATCTTATTGAGTTGAGATAACAGATAATGAACAATAAAATCACAATGAATAAAACAATCACAGAACATCTAAAAAGTGCTACATAGTTTCATTAAGTCACTGTCACTTTAGGTTATGGCAATTCAGCTACTACACGAAAAACACATTAACACTCCTGTTATTTGCCTTTTTAAATATGTAATTGCATCTCACTGACCTCCAGAACCTAACAGTGAAGTAAAATATGCAGAAACCCGTAACTAAATTAACTCCAGGAAGTTCGGAGATTTATCTGTCTTTGGAGGAATTATAGTCGGTTGTCTATTGGGTCATGTGTAAATATGCATGATGCTTGAATAGCTTTGGCACACAACTGAAAAACATTTTATAGTGAGTTGAAATGATTCCATGGTTAAGTATCCATTAATATCCATTAATATAGTTATTTTTAGTTGGTAGAAAAACGAGAAACCTTAACGTGTTTTATATACGATATATGCAATACACATTGGTTATGCGATATACACTTTTTTCTTTTTTGTTTATTTCATGCACTATTTTGCATTATAAAGATGCAATGTTTATGCACTGTATGTTTTTCAGGACGCATTCTAATAATGTTCTAATTGCCTAAATAGGCATTTGTTTTTAAAATGATTTTGCAACTAATCGTTATCTTTCTCGTTATCATATTTCTTTTATGACACGCGTAATATGAATCAAGCCTTTTTTCTGTCCTAGTTCTGGTTATTCACAGTGTCTGTCCAAACAGCTTAGATACTTACTGTCTTTAAGCTTATGTCTTCAATAAACCATGCATGTGTGCGTTCGTGCGTGTATATATACCGAAGAGAATAGAAACTTGAAGGTCTATACTGGTCACTGCAGTCCTAAGGTTTGTTATTTTGTAGCTTTCCTTGGGAATTTACGTAGCACAAATTTGATTTATCGTGCGTGTGAATTCATTAGCAGTCACAGCAAAGGTACACATACCTCCAATATTTAATGTTATTAATGGTGTTGGCAGCATATGACACTTGTAATATGTAACGTTTTTAAAAATTTGCATTGTCAGTTATAAAACAATATTTAATTATTTTGCGCTTCCCAGAAACGTTTCTACCTCTGTGTTTATAAATGTATATACAAGAAACTTACTAAAAATCTAGTTCACTGTAAATGATTATTACTGAGTATTTATTATTAATGAGTATTTAATACTGCAATACTGTGTTCAGTTAATTGATCGAGTGTTGAATCACACTAAAGAACTAACTCATAATAAGTTATCATATTTGACTAACGAAAGTATTGCTATCATATGGTAAGCTGGAAATAATTTAAGACTCCTGGATTCAGGCATAACAGACTGCACCACTTATTAAGTCTTCTTCGTTGTTGCCGTTGTTTAGCGGCGGTTGGAATCCAGTAGGTTATTTTATCGCAACCACCACATCGTTTTCGGGAAAAAAAAAAAAGCATAGGCTTACAACACATAGGAATATCGTTGATGCATATTTCCCAGTGGAGGCGCTAATCAGAGATTCGTTATCAACCAGCTATTCCTTGTGACTCAACGAGATGGCCATTGTTTAGCTTCCTTCGTTAACTTCTGTCTAAGAATGTTGTATAATTAACAAGTATTTTCCAAATCTTTCGTAAATTAACAGAAAACAATTGTAAAAACAATTTGTGATTAACGAACAATAATAATAATAATAATAATAATAATAATAATAATAATAATAAATATATAGTCAGGGGTTACGAGGGTGATTGCTGTCATCAAGTGGCCACGCCCTGGTGGCATGGATGTAGGAAAAAAGCACCATCATCCTCTGGCAGCGCTATGCCATTGATGAATTCAGGACAACTGCCTAAAATACGCAAATGCATTATACACAACTCTGAAGTAAAAAAAAAAATTTTTGTTTTATTGAAATGCATATATATCACGATTTCACTTTTAACTTGTTTACATGCATGGATCTTCTAGCGATTTCCAAAGCATTAGTATTCGTTACGTGGGGTATTTTAGGAAGGGGTGCGGTTAGAAAAAAGTATAGCAGGCTTTCTGGCTTGTAGAAAAAAAAATGTTTTACATTTTACATCAGGATGTACTTAAATAAATAATTGAAGCAATAATAAAAACATAATATAAAACAATAATATAATACAATTAGTAATGTAATGTACTGTACAATTGTGTTATGTAGTAATGTACACAAAATACAGTTATGTAATTGCTACTGCTAGTGCTACTGTTTATAAAATACTAGTTTATCATGTCTTGAAGAGAAGTGAGTGAGTAATCACTTTTTTAAGAAGTGTTGCCAATGTTTTATCTTTATGGGAATTTTTTTAAACTCTGCTTCTCTGAAGTTTCGTTTTCTTAGGCGACATTTTGTAGATTGGAACATATAGAATGCATATCTTAGGTGAGACCTCGGCCCTTTGATCCCCTGATCCATGTTGTATTAGCAATGATTTGGTTTCCCGGAAACCTTGTGTAAAACTTGTCGGTAGATGTACTGGCTACTCAAAATTGCCCATACGTGTAAAAGAGTGTGCCTGTGCCGTGTGTGCATGTAGCCAGGCCTATGTGTATTCTTGGCTTCCATCTAGCGTTTCTATCTAGCACAATTCTGATCAAAGCGGTCACTGAAAATAATTGGATTATTGATTAATGAGGTTCATGATAAAGATGGTGATGGTGGTGGTTGTATAGTGGTGGCGGTAAATCAGGAAAATAATTGTGCATATTTTCTAAAGAATTTTAGCCACCCAGGCCATGTAAATGTATTTTTCACCTACTGCTGTCCTATAGCAGACACAGTTGTCATCACAACACAATTATAATATTGTTCACTTACACAGTTATATTCATTACAAGCATCTTTTTTATTTCTAAAATATTTTACTATGGAAAGGAACTTTTAAGATCCAAACATGCATAGTAATTTCGTATGATAAGGCAACTACATGGTAAAAAGGATTGACAAACTTGGATTTTAGATTAAATTTACCACAATGTTATAACAGTGTTACCATATTGAATACTTTATGTGGTAAAATATTAGCAATATATAAACGATGTATTTATTCTATATAATTACGACACACGAAAAAGCCCGAGAGTTACTTTAACCATCACCTCAATCCGCACTTTTAAGGTTACATGCATACAACCTAATTTGTGCAACAAACTAACCGCTAATCTAATAACATATTTTAATATATATTTTAATCTAATCTTTAAGAGCAGGCTAAGATTATTCGGGCGTTTATAAAACAAAACTATAGATGCATTCTCAGTGTATGTCCTTATTAATACTATACTGAAAAAAGAATCTCATTTAAAACAAGTGTATATTCTTGCCCCATTATCAAAAGGAACATTTTGGATTTTTTTTTTTTGGTTCATTAGACAGTCATGTTCTGTTTGCTAATTAAGAAAGTGTTGCTTGATTAATACCATTGACTTTGACTTGTGCAAGGCCATTTTGCCTCAAAGGGTGGGTGAAAGGGGAGGGGGTTCGGGGGGTTATGAGAACACACCAATTAAAACTGTGCCAGCTGGGCATATATCATGCAATCACGAAGAAAATTAAAGAACTACGAGAACTAAAAAAAATACACGACATATCAAATTTGTCATTAATAAATAGCATTTATTGAAGAATCTGTTGTAAATAGGAATACGCAATCATGGTCTGGCAATACTGACATTTTTACATTATAAGCTATTTATATTGGATAATTTAACTGTAAAAATATTTAAGGGTTTCAATTAAATTTTCTTCACCATTCACAATCCATACATTTTGCCTCCAGTCAGAAAGCATACAGAGGACTATAAAGGTATAAACATATACCTGCTTGGTTGATCAAATGAAACTAGACGTGTTCTATTGTTAAAGCGCCAGCACCATTTTATCACCAATACGCGACGTCTGTTCCAATCGTGTGAGAATTTCTGAAAAGAACAATACCAACCTGGGCATATCTGCTAAAAAAAAAAAAATCATCAACTGGAGGATGAAACAACACTTGTTTCTTAATGTCTCCTTATTATTAAATATGTGCAACCATATGCAAGATCCATGGTTGATGCATGACATAATCGACTGCAAAATTAACTGAGGACACAGAGATAATAGAATATATAGAGTAAATTAGTAGTTTATACATTTCCATCCTATTTCCATCCTAGCATTTAGAAATGGAACTTAATATAGATTAGAATAAAACATACATCTTCAAGAAAAAGCTCAGTCTATTTTATATCAGGTTTCCAGTGCAACTTGAAACTCAAACACTTTGATTCTATAGGCCTACTTCTATACTTAAACTTTTTAAATGGGCGGGGTTAAATAATTTGCATAATTAAAAGAACCCCAAGAGGTAAAAGCATTCAGTGCGACGGAAGAGCAATTTCAGGAAGCACTAATAAAGTTATCATCCAAATTTTAGAAGGCAGTGCTCCGTATTAGACACAGTGAAAAATTACCTATAAGGAAACCTATATATTTTTAGAATTATTATTATTATTGTTGTTGTTGTTGTTGTTGTTGTTGTTGTATTTTTATTATTAACAACAACAA
>JAQMYK010000008.1:11068493-11088386 GCA_030014345.1 Clarias buthupogon
TAGATAGATAGATAGATAGATAGATAGATAGATAGATAGATAGATAGATAGATAGATAGATAGATAGATAGATAAAGCTTCCAAAGAAAAAGATGCTTCAGACAAATCTAACCCCGTATAAAATATTTTGTATATTTTTCATAAAAAGTTTTCTCCTTCACAATGTGCCTTCCATGCCATCTTACAAGGCCTCAGATTTCAGCCTTTTTTTTTACTTGCCAAAATGACCTGATTACTTAACCTGTTTATTTATTGTATTTTTTTTTTGTATATGGTTATTTGGGGCATTCTCTATGAGTAGTAAATGCATTTGTTTATGAGTGCATAAATGTAAGCTTATTTATGATTAATAAACAGTGCACAGTTAGGATTAAGTAACATTTTTTGATGTGCCTAGACACTTCATATTTAGAATTCTTGTCGTTATAAATGAAAACCCTACATCACAATTATTGAATGCTCACCATGTCTTTTTCTATCTAGTCCACATTATAGTAACACAGGAAGGAAAATATATTTGTATATACATATAAAAATGTAATAATGGAAAGTGCAGAGAAATTTAATGAATTAATTCTGTAAATATACTTTCTTACTGAAGATCAAGGATGAATGACAAAACTGTGGTTTGGTTACACAGGTGCATTCTTTATTCCTGTTTATATACATGCATATATTTTGTATCAGTGTGGTTAATTATCCATTCATAGAGGAACTAAATTAAATAATTTAAAATGACCAATTGAATTATAAAATGGAAATTATGGGGTCAAGAATATTACACACTCAAAAACAGGTGAACATAAAAATGTTGAGTGTATTATAGTATGATCAGGATGCTGTAAAAATCATGCACCTTGACAATAATTAAGCAGAGGGCATTCTGACTTCCTGTGGTTAGGGAAGAAACTCTTTAAAAGGCCTGCCTCTTGTAAACAACATCAGAGGAAGCTCATTCAGGAGGACCTGCATCTTTCATATGGTGCTTAATACTTATTCCCTGACTGTTAAAACTTCTCCCTGCACAGTAAAAAAAAAAAAAAAAGGCGTGCACCACACCATGCAGTAAAGAAATAGCAATAAAACAGCCTTTGCTGGAGCTAAATAAGATTCAGAACTTTACCTCTAGTTCATCTGAGTCCTTCAGCAGCCCCTGAATGTCATGCTGTATGTCTGAAATTTTAAAAGGCAGTTACAATTCAGTCAGAGTAATGAGTTGCAGTGCTTACAAGACTGGCACAAGTGATTTAGAAATACCTATTGTACACCGTCAAATATGTACTGTATATGATTACTTCTCTGTTTTTTTAACTATAGTACTTTGGTGAGATGTTCTTGATTATGGCCTAATCTCAATACATTGCTCATTGCTATGTTCACTAATAAATTATGTTTACTGAGTTGATTACTGTAAAAGGTTTTGCTCATCCTCAAGCTGATGCATCTTAGGTCTAATCATCATTTGCAATTCTGTTGCTGCCAGTCTGTTTTGAGTAAGCAAGCTGACAACTGGGTGCAGACATCAAATAAGTGAAGCAGACCCCAGATCTTTCACACGATTCTGGAGACCCTGGGAGGTCAACAGCAAGAGAGATGTTTGCTGCAAGAGTAGTTTTATAGACAGGTACTGTAATCGGAGAGCCATGGTGCTGCCTGCCACGTTGTTTCCCCACTGTCTTTACAGACATGCAGCTGCCCATAACCCATGTCTGCCTTCAGGCTTAAGAGCCCGCCACCCTCTGTTCCTGACCTCCCTCATACTGCAGCTCTCTGACTGAAGAACTTATGTAGATAACCATTTACCACCAACATGGTGTTGGTGCAGGTGCTGGATTCAGTGCTGCTTCAGGTAAAAAAGAACCATGGTTAACAAATGATCCTTATTTTAATTTTAATTGATTTACTATTTACTAAAGATTGAACAGCATAATGCATATAAAACAAGTGTTTGTTAAACCATAATTCTGTACAAATCAACAGGACCAACTCAATATCTTATCTAAGATATCAGAAATTATGTCAAGAAAGACAACTAAATTATGGAAGGTCTGGTGCCATTACTGGTTAATCTTTAACTAACACCACTCACAAAAACACAAAACACTCATAATGCTGCACACGATGAAAGACATGATATATTTCTTCAACTGAATAATAGAAAGATGATATAATGTCATTCATAAACCTTGATTTGCAAAGGTCATGAACTATTTATTTCTTTACAGAAAATACTTTTCTTTATTATTACAAAAATAATAAGTTATATTGGGAAAAAACAGCAGAAAACATTTTTTTCTTTAAACCACTATCTCAAGTATACCTTAAAAAAGGCAAAGATACAGAATATATAATTTCACAATTATAAGCCACAATCAATTGAACATGTCAACAGTGAATAAACCCAATTTGTGATGGCCCAATTATGGTACAATTTTTACATCTAATATGTATTAAAATATTTTAAACTGCAAATTATGTTTGTTAAGCTTATTACATTTATTTTTTACATACCAGGATTCAGTGCCTCCAAGGCCTGGTCCTCACCCAGAAAAAATGGTGATACTCACTACAGGTGAGGAGAGAGATCTTGCCCCTGGTGATGTAGTAAATGTATATCTTGATTATATTGTGGAAAAGATGAGTGTTAATAAACAGATTGGATGGGCAACAGCACTGCTGAATTCATTGTGTTGGTCGAGCAAAAGTAAGTCCACAGGACTGATTTCTCTGATTACCTATGGTAGCAGGCAATGAAAACAAGGTTAAACTTCAGGGTTGCTGGACGTTTATATGATAGGGTAAAGAGGTTTGGAGTAGAGTTGCTGCCCGTCCAAATAGAGAGTAATTGACGGAGCACCTTATAAAATTTCCTGATGCAGCTGATACTATCAGATACAAACCACTGGACAGAAACACCAGACTTGCTAAATAGATGTTTTTTTACAGTTAGCATGGGCACATCTGCGATCCCCAGGATAAACTGAAATCTGTGGTAAGAGATAGAGAAGTCTTAAAAGTTTTTTTTTAAACCTCTTAAGATTTATTCCTGAAGTCAACTCTGAGCTTTTCCCTGCCACTGTGACACCTTGGGAATATAGAGTTATATTTAAAACTGCATTGTGACAATGTCTATTGTTTAAAAATTTACACAATGTTTTATTGAATTCCAAGTTATGTATGTATACTAGATTTCATTATTTAACTGTTGTGGACTATGTTGTGATCTATACCCAATTTACAATTGCATGTAGGCCAGGGTAGAGAAAACATACTCAGATTCCGTATTTAAAAACTAACCTCAATACCCTCAAGTACCCTCAATTACAACATCCTACAATACCATACAATCACCTTTCATAAAAATAATGAAAGATGATTGTATGGTATTATAAAGTACAATCTAAAAAATTTTCCCCAGAATAAAGCTTCTTTTCCAGGTCAGTTAAAAGTACTGCTCTGTAAAATATGTTGGAAGGTTTTCAACATTTTATCTGACTTTAGATGAGGTTACTTTTTATATACTTTTTACATTTATAGGCCATAATTTGCAAAGGTCATTAAATATTTATTTCTTTACAGTTAAAAAAGCTGTCTATTCTCTAAACCTCTTCCGGGCATAACTTTAAAAAAAGAAAATAAAAAAAAAGTTACAGAATATAGAATTTCCAATTATATTTGTTAAAAATATATTGCTATATCTTAACAGTTTTTACTATTTAGCTGATAATACCTGCATTCTTTTTAACAACCTTTTTTAAGATAAGATAAGATAACCTTTTTTAAGACAAAAAGTTGTTGACCACATTTATATTTGTCTCATGTAATACTCACAACCTATACATTTTAAGCGATATTATCAATCATGGTATAATTTTCTGGTTCACACTTTAGTTAACTGTTTGGCTTAAACAATTAATAATTATAATCCTATTACACACATTATTTATTGTGTGAATTTTGTTGTTCTTTTTGTAATGACCATCATTATGTGATTTATTATTCCTTGAGTCTCTTTTTTGTTCTAAGGCCATGAAATTGTCTGCCTGTCAATACTAACTGTAGGGGCAATATGTATGGTTGAATGACATTCAGGGTGAGACCCGCCCCTTCATGTCTCCAGCTGTAAGGTCGCCATTTTGTCTTCCTCTCGGAGCAGGGCCTATAAATCATGGGTCTCCCAATTTCCCTCCTCCCTGCTTTCTCCTCCCGGTACTTTCAATTAATCTGAATGATTTCTACAGAAAAGCCAATGGTCCAATCAATTCACCTGCACATTTCAATACAATGCCTGATCTGTCCACAGCTTCTGTGTGCCTCCATTGCTCTTGTAAAAACATTATTAATTGCTGCTCTACCATGCCATTCATCTCTGCCAGTCTCAGCACCAGGTTCTGTGTAACCCAGGAGTGTAATAACACTGTGAATGCCTGCTCACAATCCTTATGTCCTTTCCAGCCTATTAAAAAGCAGCAGCTTCTCAAGCTTCACAGAACTGACACTGTGTCTGGTTGGGGGCTGGTACTGTTTTATCCATTCACTGCTGACTCTTCGGGCAGCTGAAAGTCTGTTGAATGCTGAAGTCATTCAGAGAACACATACTGATACAATAACTAACTGTCCACATACACTTAGTTACAGTAATTTACAAACATGATTTACTTTTGACACTACCATTTTAAAATAATTGATTTAATGCATCAACTTATCTCTCACAAACATTAGCAGAGTCTAATGTTTATTTTTGAGCTTACAACTGACTATGACTACATCTCATCTCTCTCTTTTAAAAGCAAGAAATTAACTCTCTGTGTGTGTATAATTATTTTCTAGGATCTAAGGCACACACAGTGAGACTGCCAACACTGATTTTTTTTCTGAATACACTGAATACAATTACTTGTATTCTGACATAAAACATAAATAATTTTACATTAATAATTAATAATTGATTAACATTATTAATACCATTTAAAAACAAGTCCTGCCTCTAAGCTCCTTAACTGAAGATAGTAGATCTACCAATTTGTAAGACATTTCTAAACTACTAGAGAGTTTTTAAGTTAAAAACATGGCCCAAGAACTACAAGTGAAGGTACTCATATGAGGAACTGTCATAAGTAGTCAGTAGACAAGGATGAGTCTCTATAACTAACACCTGCTCTCTGCTCACCCTCAATAACCTCCCACCCGCACATACAAATCCGCACCCACACCCACACACACATATATATAACCCCCCAGCACAAACACAAACACACACCCCACCCCACCAACCTCTCTGTTTTTTTGGGTCCCCATTTAACATTTATTGGTGGTACATTTCACTTCCAAAGGACAACTGAAGGCGGTTTACAATGTCCAGTCTGGTTTTCCTTCTGCCACTGGCACTTTTGAATGAATTGTAAGACAATGTAAACACAACAATATTTTGGTGTTCTTCATTGCAACAGAAAATGTCATATAAAATGTGTTACTAAAATGTTTGTGCATATCAAATAAATTTTTATATATCAACATTCAACTTTTAAAAACCCAGCTCATTTAAAAACCCAGCTCCATCTATACAGTATATAAATACAGTATATAAATCTCGCATAAAATTTCTCTATTTAGTTGAGTTGAAGCAATGAATATTATAATTATTTTTCTTTGTTTGAATTTTACAGCAACACATTTACAATGCACTATTGTGATTCTAGATCACATCAACTATATTAAAAAATGGCTTTCATTTTTTAAGGAAATAGGAAATATTATCATTTACTGTGTCATAAATAAGCAAACATTAAGTCTAGTATACTATATACGTACATTATATACCACAGCTATAAAGATGTCCAGGTGAATAAGTACACTGAATACATTACAAAGACTATCAGCTACTGTACAGACTGTAGATTTCTATTTCCGATAAACTAAGACATAATTGAAAATCATTTAAAGGTTTCAGATTACTCACTGGCCTTTCATGGTTGTGATTAATTTAACCATAGCCTTATGTAAGCTTTTTCATGACTAGCTCTTAAAGTTATGAACTATCACATATCATTTAAAGTCTGTATTCAATTAGTCTATACTAACTATATCTAGATAAAGCCTTCTGTGAAAAAAATCATTTGTTTCACTAATCGCTGAAAGTTGTGTGACACATTAATGCTACAAAAAGTATCATAAAGACCAACAAGAGCTAATGTTGAGAAGCATCTGGAGGGTTGAATTATTTCATTTAGCCTGTGCAATCTTACTAAACTTATTATTGCTTTACAATATAAGTTAAAATTGCAATAGCGATATTTTGTTTATAAAGTTTTTTATATGTACAACAGTTAACTTCCATTCTTTAATATGAAGCTTCTAACAATTATTCTTTTTTCATCTGTACTATTTATAGAATTGATCAAAGATTCACACATTTGTGAGTACTGTGATTTTTGTTATTTTTGTTAAGATGTAAAATTTGGTGCATTAAACTGTTGGCCCCATTCAAACAGAGAAAGAATCTTGCTTATTCCAGGTCTTTAAAGTATTATAATTTATTGCCCCTGTCATCTGTAAAACTTATCAAATGTACCTCCTGCTGAGAGTGCAGTTTCACACTGACTAACACCGCCTATGAGCTGCATTTCAATAATATAACAACATTTGAAATCCTTAGTCTTAATTGTAATCTTTATTAATTTTCATTATACGTACATACTATATTGTGACTATTTTATACTATAAATAGATTCAGCTGCCCACAAGAAAGTAATTCACATTTTGTTCGCATAAGCGAACCATTTTTGACTGCCTATATTTGCTGTTCCACCTCTTCTCTCATTACTTCCACATGCAACTTAAACCATCTCAGCACAAGCTGAACACTTTTGATAAATGGTTAACTTGACCGACTGACTTCAAAGCATAATATAAACTAGTTATAATAAATCATGTTTTATTTGTCCAGCTGGAGAAACTAAAATGCATTGATAATGTGTTTTAACTCATTTTTATCAATGTCCATGACATATTATGCATTGTTGCTTTTAGAAAACATTTCAGCAATACATTCTTGCAGACATTGTGTTCTATTCTTTATCACATCACAAAATAAGATGTGATAAAGAATAGAACAGATATAGCTCCAACCATTAAATTCTGTAATGTCTTGAATTATTCAGAATTAGGAGGATGAAGAACAAGTACTTGAAATCTTGAGTGCACATTCACAAAATAATGTTGTAATACATAGAAGCGTTTGAATATCAATCATGAAAACATGGTGAAAACTATAAACAACACAGCTGCAATATTCCAAGCAATTATAGTGGCAATTTACTCAAGGAGGTGTAGCACATGATGTGTGTTTTTTAAGCTGAAATTTTGTACTACAGTAATTTGTAAAAGACTTTCTAAGGATGCAAATAACTTGGCCAAAAAGATTGGTCTGCAAAGATTCAACAGGCATTGAATAGGGTTCACGGTGAGCTATCTTAAATTGATTGTTCATCTGTGAGCCCTTTAGTGTTCTGTGCAGCTTGGCATGAACTGGTCACTTTGAGTTCTACCTGAAAAGGGTGCTTGGATGCTATAAACTATATATTTTACTCGCATTTGTTTTAATTTTGCAGATAGTTAAGAACTGGTCATATAACTTTGTCATTGATGTGCATTTTGTATGTAAATTCTTCTCCATTGCAACCACTGAACATATACATCATAACTGAATTATGTACCGGTAATCTAATTTAGATTTATCTTCCTTAGGCAATAATGGGACAGTGACAATAGTGATATTTTAATTAGAAAAGCATAGAATATTAGAAATTGCATTAAATTATATGGTAATTGTGTATATTATAAAACAGTACTGTTAACCATGATGAATCTTCTACATTTTAGAGCACCTTAAGGACCACACATGTACAGTAGCTTTAATACATTTATAACATTATAACAGTATAATATTAACATAATGGTATCATTCATACAGTTTTGCAAGAAAAATATACACACTGAAGGTGTCTACATAATATGCATCCTTGAGGGCATTCCTGACCAGGAAAGGCAGTGGTCTAGTGCTCTTTCTTTCTGATAAGGTAATATAAGAAGAAAAAGATCTAAAATTAGCAATAAATTTTAGGTAGCATTTTAAAATATAAGTTTTTATAATATTCATTATTCCTGTTTACTATAGGTATTCATGGACACTTGAAAGTGGGAGAGTACAGTTCAATACATAGTGAGTACATATATAGTCACATTCAGGGACTGAGTTCCAACTTAATAAATAAATAAATAAATAAATAAATAAATACCACATAGAATTGTATTAGGCTTTTTATTGCGCGCGCGTGCGCGTGCGTGTGTGTGTATGTGTGCGTGTGTGTGTTTCTTGTAGTCAATTGACATTATTTATAACCATCAAATCAATCTTTTTTTATTTTTTTACATACATACATACATACATCCCTTTGAAAGGTCCATTGTGTTTACGTGTCAGAATAGACCGACTAGCTTTATGGATATGTCGCCCCCAGCAGCCCGACCGGGTGTACGACATGGATTTTATTTTATTAATTTTTTTTTTTTTTTTTGCCAGGGGCGGTACTTCCGCCAGCGTATTCGATGAGAATGAGTGTGCGTCTTACCTAATTCCCGGCAATATCGCCCAATTAAAATGAGCGTTGTGAACAACCCCGCCTCATATAATGATTTTAACCAACCGACCAACGCGTCTCTGCCTTTTCGACGTTTTATTGGTTATGTTATAGACTCTTGACATGACCTACAGCCAATCTTAGATAGAGACTGTGTCTATTTGCCCAATGGTTGCTGAGGACGTAGTGCATAAGCTTATAAATGACAAGGTGACAGTTTTACACGGCGCTCATTGACTCTAGCTTCAAGTTTGTCTCCTGGTCTTTGTGTATTAAATAGGTGAGTCAGACGTTCTGGGTACTAGCTAGACGCACGACCAAAGGCAGATATCTGTTGATTTTGCTTTGGTGTTTTTTGTGTTTTTTTTTTATCAGCCTGAATATATAAATTCTGTACCTAGCATGAACGTGTAAGATCTACTACGACCCTTTAGAATGGAGCTAACCGGCTAGCTGTGAATGTCGTTGACCGTTAAATAGGTTTAAAGCTCTCGTGCAGGGCTAGTTCGCAGATAGTTTGTCCAGGAGTTTATTCGTAACCAAATAGCTACACTCTTAAGTCTAAGTTAACTCATATGCGCTCAGGCCTAATGTCGAGCCCTGCCGCTTTGGAGGCAGTGGATAATGAACATTCAGCTTAAGGATGGTCAAGGACAAAACGTCCTCGTCTGTGATTTCTTTAAGCACTTTGTATCATTTGATGATCTCAATGGAAATTTAAATGTATCTGATGATGACGACCGTAACTCGTTCCTATCGACGACTTTAAGCACCCGAGTAACTGGTTATCTAGAGCTGTCCCATGTAAGGATGGGCCTTGTGGTGGTGTCTGTATAATCTGCAGGTTTGCTGTGATTTGGTATATTTTTGTTGTACCCATTGTCATCAAAGGGGCCTCTAAAACACCAATATGATTTTCTTTCCCTCTAATTTTGTTCGTGTTCGATACCATTGGCTGTCCTTCAGAGACGGTCACCAGATCCATCTTTGATAACATGGGTCTAGATGTAAATAAATAACACTGCATACTAAATAAAGACACAACTCACTATTATTAAAGTAATTATGCCTATGAATATCAGCTGTTCACTACATCACCATGCAGCCTTCTGAACTTTTCACATGAAAAGTATTCATTTAAAAGTTCAGAAGGCTGCATGGTGATGTGGTGGTTACTGTGCATCTCCAGGGTTTGATTCCTGCCTCCGGTCTGTGTGCATGGAATTCTTCCCGTGCTTAATGGGTTTCATCCGGTTTCCTCCCACAGTTCAAAGACATGCAGATTGGGCTAATTGGTATTCCCAAAATTGCCCTTAGAGTAATTATGTGCCCTGCGATGGATTGGCACCCTGTGCAAGTCTCCTGAGATGGGCTCCAGGCCCCCTGCGACCCTGTATGCAGAATAACGCAGCATAGATGATGAGTGAGAGAGATGAAAATTCAGAAACTCTATGCCCCAATACAGTAAATGCTCCAAATATTGTTACGTCACATGAAATTATTCTTGTATATAAATTGACCATAGTTTAAAAATAGTTCAGATGGTTAATTATTTTATTTTTTTTGCAAGCACAATTTTTTATTTAAAACATTCTCTTTTGAATAATCCTTCCATTGTGTAGTAATGTTACAACAGATTTTAAACATCAACATGAAACAGAACATGTGCTCAGATCACATCTGTAAGAGTTGTAAATAACACCTAACATGTCGAACATTCTTTAATAATCCTTTTATCCCTTCTTTCGAAGCAGAGGTTTTAATCGTTGCAGTGACTAATTGTATCATATTGATCTGAGTGATTGAATAATGTTGAAGTATTGGCCCATGTGACTTAATTTGTCAGCTCTTTGACATTTGCTTAATGTTTGAAACTTAACTGTGGCAGTTAAGCAATTTCTGGGTGCTGCTATTATTTGTCCATCCAGCCCCTCATTTATCTTGGGTGATTCTATCACAAGTGGACAGCACTACACTAAGCACGGGTCTGAACAGGGTCAAAAGTGTCTTAGACAATCATTGTGAGTCAGTCACTTCCACTTATATGGCCACATGACATCTAATGGGTCCCGATGCATCCATGACATTCAGGCTTGAAGAATCTAATGAAGAAAAATACCCAAGTAGTCTGTCAATATTAATGTGCCAATAATTGTACTGTGCCACAGAGAAAGCAAATTACTAGTAGCCCTATATTTTACACTTGTATCAAGGGCATTTAGTAACGATCATGAATTTGTAATTTCAGTGTAATGTAACCACAGAATACCCCCTCCACACTTTTTAATTTTCAGAACTGACATGATCTTCAAATGCTTGTGCCCATACACATTTTATCTTCCATTTACTTTTGTTTAATCATATCGCCTTGACTATTTGCCAGCAGGTTGGGGAATGTGGAATAGTCTGTTTCTTTGACTTTTTTTTTTTCCTTCAACCTTTTCAGGCTTCAGACATGTATGCCTGTGCCAAGTTTGTCACTGTCTCTTCTGTGGTATGTATCCAGTAATGTTTCTAGTAACCCCTCAATATTTCATAATTTAAAAGTTCTGTGCCTTTGTTGAGACTGTTCTGGAGAATGCAATCTGTGTTCAATATGTTTGGTCCTCACCAAAAAAAAAAAAGCAAGTAATTCTGTAAAATAAGCATTATACATGTATGGCAAAATGGATGTATCCAAAAACTATTTAAAATAAATGCAAATAAATTTCCATATTTATGTAGTATTTAGAAACTGATGTTGCCTTAAACCAAAAGGTTTTGCATATGTAAGCTCTTTTTTTTCCATTATGAACATAAGAAGCCTTCAACACAAGAACCACAAGATTTTTACCTGCATGTAACGGGTAATGCAAAAATCCTATTAAAGTCCCTAACAAAAAAAATCCCCAGTAAGGAGGACTGTGTGGAAAGCAAACTACTATATACCAGTTTTGGTTAATTTGCAGCAAAGCCCAAGCTGTCGCCAAGGTTGCAATGAAGAAGCAAAAGAAAAGTTGATGGCGAACAAGGAAAATCAGTGATTGTTTTGTACCTTGTGGTCCAGGCCTCATGTGAAGATTGCTAGCATTGCAAACTATGCAAAATACCAGAACATTAAATATTAGATAATCTTTTTATACACCTTTCAGGGGACACCAGTCTAGCTCAGAGCACCACCAACACACATTCTGTCACATGGTGAGAATTACTAGTTAATGTAGACATTTCATGTAGACAGTCTGCCTCATGCTATTTTATCGGAGTGATACTACTGTATTACCCAAGTACCAGAAAAATATTGGCCTAAATAATGTTTGTGGCCCATTACAAAACAGTAATGACTTTTAAACATAAAAGGTTGAAGACATACATCAGTATTTTGCATTGGCATCCCTGTCTCCATTTTGAATTTTAGAAAATCACTGGCTTTAATATACACCGATTAGCCATAACATTCTTGCAACATAACATTAACATTGATTATCAATTGTATACCAATAAACCAATGACAGTATTATGGACACCCAAGGTTTATTTATAACTCTGGGAAGCAAAGGCTAGTCTGTTGGGTCCAGTCCTACAGATTGTAAAAGCCAATGTAGCACAACTCAAAAAGTAAATTCTGGCCACAATAGAACAGCACTAGAATAAGAAGTGCATTACAGCCCACCACCCCCAGGGTCCAGCAGGCAAAGAGCACAAGACTGAACTGATCTCTGGATGCACCGAACAAAAGCTGAACCATGAAGGACAAGAGGTCTTGTGGAGTCATGCCCTGTAGAGCCATACCTGCCCTGATAGCACAGGGGAACCTGGGCACAATGTTTTGCACTGTAATGTTATGGTAGCATGTTCAAACCTATGAATATTAAGTGTGCAATGTGGATCAAAATTTTTTCCAAACTATTATCTACAGGTTTAATATTAAAATATTTACATGCATGTTTTGCTTCTTTATGCCTTTTTGCTTATTTTCCTTGATAGGTGGCAATACTGTAATTGTGGAGTTGACTGTTTGGATGAAAATTCGTTTTTCCTCTTAACTCTAGCCTTATTCACCTTTACTCTTATTATTTCAGCTTCGTGGAAGCTCCAGATTATTGGCTCGGCCTGTCTCCGTGTCCATCTTGAACAGACCTGAAGCCAGAATTGAGCAGGTAAGGTACCTGATGCTGGATGGTGTGCACATAGAGGGTACCTGATGCTGGATGGTGTGCACATAGTGGGTGGTTCAAACATGATTAATGAGTTACTAAGGGAACTTATTCTTTAGGCAGCTCTCTTGCCTGTGAAACAACCATCTTTTCTGAATGTGAGCCGGAGCTTTCAGACCAGCGCTGTTTCCAGAGACATCGACACTGCAGCGAAGTTCATTGGTGCTGGTGCTGCTACAGTGGGAGTTGCTGGATCAGGAGCAGGGATCGGGACAGTGTTTGGTAGTCTAATCATTGGCTATGCCAGGTATGTTTACATTTATCGCATGAAAGATATTTAACTAATGTTCCTTCGAAGGAAAATAAATAAAACTTTAAGAAGAATCCAAAGAAAGGATTTTTGCTAGAATTTGTACAAGTTAAAATTATAAATGGTGCTTTGATTCTTTTCCTATGTATTTATTTTTTTCCCACTGTCTCAGTTGAGCCAGATTGAAGTCTCGTGATAGTAATACAAAGTGGTTTGGCTTTCTTCTGCTTGTGAATTGTGCAGGTTTCCTCATGGCCATTCTGTTAACTATTGTCTGCTGTTTTTTTTTTGTTTGTTTTTTTTTGCTATTTTCTTGGCAGGAATCCATCCCTGAAACAACAGCTTTTCTCTTATGCCATCTTGGGTTTTGCCCTGTCTGAAGCAATGGGGCTTTTCTGTCTGATGGTGGCATTCCTTATCCTGTTTGCCATGTAATTTAGACATCTGTACTTTGCCACCCCCATCCGTCCAGGGATCAGAGTCTGAAGCAGAGCTCACAGGGCTGTGGCTATTTCATTCCATCAAACTGCAAGAAATATTTAGTTTCTCTCCTTCCTTTCCTCTATGAGGTTTTTATGTAATTTCTCACTAGTTTGGGACAGTCAATAAATTGGTGAGATGACTATCTGTCTTTGACTCCTTTTTATCATACTATGTTAGGGGGGAAAATGTATACAGGTTCATGTATGCAAATTGAAACTGAAATCGATGATGGTACAGCAGTCAGCCATGTTTTACAGCATGTGTTATTTGGTCCACTAATGTTAACTAAATGGCAAAAAATCATCAGCAACAATGAGTACATTAAAAAGCTTATTTGATTTTTTTTAAATAGTCGCCGTCTCCTTTTATTAGGAAAACCTCTATATGTGCAAAGTCATGCAGTTACGATTTTCTGCTCATCACAGCTGTAATGTGTATTTAAGTTATAAGAATTCTGATCAGATCAAACCAATCTACTCGTTCTCTTATGATCCCTCTCATGGTAATTTCAGCTTGCAGACCCCCCCACTCATTGTTTTTGCATGATGCTGTGTAAACTCTAAAGATTGTGTATGGAATTCGCAAATGATCAGCAATTTCTGAAATGCACAAACTAGCCCTTCTGGTACCAACAGCCTTGCACAAATACGTCAGCTCATTCTAATGTGTGATGTGAACAATAACAGTATTTAATTAAACTGTAAATGAGGCCTGTGCCTTGAAGGATTCATTGCACTGTTGCTTGTTTATCAGGATAAACAGATGTTAATTTGCTTGAAGCAAGAAGCATAGACACTTAAGTCTGAAGTTTGGCTCACACTCAGTGTTCCCGGTCACTTTTGATTGGGATCATTTTATTTCATTACAAATACACAATAATGCATATATTATCGCCTAAAAATCTAATCGCGAGATAATTGTGAACATTACAAGTTTTGAACTTGTATTTGCTGTGTATGTCCTGCAGGTCTTATTTACCTGAGCTCATACCACTCGTTGTTTTAGGGGGGAAAACATTAAATAGATATTATTTTGGCTATAGCGAATACAGGATGAAACGTATTATACTATTTGTCACAGAGTACTTCACTGAAATGTCTACTGAAGTAACTTTTGTCAAACAAGTAAAAAAAAATTAAACTCTGCATAAAACTTCTGTGTTCCCGGTCAAACCTTTTTTATTGAGGCCAAAGGCCAAATGTACATGGAGAAAACCTAACTATATTACAAATATAATACTTGACCTATACACTGTATGAACATATTTACAATTTTAAATAGCCCTGCTGTCATTTCTAGGAACCCCAGTTCACCTGATTTTTCTCAGGAACTATATCAGCCAATTTGCCTGTGTACACTTGCATGTTCCAGACATAACATGTCTTCACATCACATCCTTATACTATACCTAGATGGTTTGTCTGGTATATAATGCTTAAATGGGCACCATCCCCTAAAATCGACGAGATGCTCATTAACAGTGATGTCAGGACCTGGTTTGTAAATAAGTGGCAGGCGCTCCACCCACTTCTGCCAAACTTCTCAGCTTGTCTCGTTGACTTTTGGCTGCTCTTGTGTGGTGGTTATCAAAGCGAATCACACGTGACAAGATAGGGAAGGTCTGCAAAGACATTGTAGCGTGAAAAATTGCCTGACCAGTGTCCACATCCCATAAGCTGGATGCAGATTTGTTGCAGGATCTGTAGACTCAAAATCAATACACCCATGTAGACATCAACATTCACCGGGTCTACCTCTTTCCAGGTGTTTCCATAAACCCTTCTCCCTTCCTCCTCTAAACCCTCCTTACTGTCAACCTGGCTTCTTTCCTCCTGATCATTGTCACTGTCAAATATAATTCCACAGCTTCATGTGCAGTATATCTCTTTGCCATCGTGCTGCCAAAGTCAGGACTGTGAGTAAGGCCTCAAAAAACGTTGTATACCAGAGCTGCAAAAAAAAGTTGTATAATTGAAACACACTTTCAGTATTTTTCAACAGTTGGGGTAAAAATTATGTTGAAAAGATGGAGTAAATATTCCATTAAATAAATGAGTTGGCTATTGTCAATGAGCTGAGATACATGGTCTAACTCTCTAAAAAGGGCCATAAATCCCATCACTAGTAAACATGACTCTGCCTACATCAATCAGGAAATATGACAATCTTAAAAATTGTCCCAAATGCCCACTTATGCCACATTAACCCCACAATATGCATGAACTTCTTGTTTGAACAGTCCGACTTGGGACATTTCATTGACTGTATGGGCCCTTTGAGTCAATAAGTTCAAGTTGGACTACACCAAAAAAAAAAAAAACATGATTCAGCGCTACTGTAATCAATAACCTATACTACTACATTATGAAGATTACAGTGTAACATTTAATAGCCATGGTAAAATCACCTGGATATAGACTGATCAGTCATAACATTAAAACCACCTGCCTAATATTCTTTAGCCTCATTTACTGTGCTTCCAAAACAGCTCTGATCCATGGAGGAATATACACTACAAGACCTCTGAAGGTGTGCTGTGCTACCAAGATGTTAGAAGTAGATCCTTTGAGCCCAGTAAATTGCAAGGTCGGTCCTCAGCACATTCCACAGGTGCTCAATTGGAGTGGCGCCCAGATTGCCTTGGAGCATATCTTTATACTTCTGGGATGCTTCGAGGTGCACCTGGTGGAAACAGGCAATTATTAGAGCATAAGCGATCAACTCCAAAGACCGTATTAGATCTGAAACGCTCCTGGTGGAAATAGTTAGATTGTGAATGCAGCAACCAGCATGGGAAAACTACCAGATGTGTGTAAAATGTATGTACATGTACATATTCCTAATATTTATAATCTATTTTATTAGCATTATGATTTGAAAAGGTTGACTCCAGCCTCTGGTTCACTTGGTGACGGTAGATCACTTTAGTTCATCGGCCAACCAACAAAATGTCAAAGAAGTTGAAGCTTGGTTTGGCTTCTTAAGGAAAATATAAATAATGCCGTAAATCGCTCTACAAATCTGCAAAATAGGAAAACACCCAGCAGGGAACTGTGAGGGCTGTGGACAAGAAGACAATCCCAATTGAAGACAATTGGATACTTATGCAATTGTGATAAATAATGAGGAAGAATGTCAAAGACTAGTTAAATCAGTAAATGATGAAATAAAGCTACCCATTAAAAGAATTATTAATGTCAAAGAAAGCATAGAGATAGAGAAGAGAATTTGTCTAGGTTTCTTCCCCTGCAAATCGACAGTGACACACTCCAACCTAGTAGGTGGTGGTATTGCGCTTTCCAGTTGGCTTGCCAACCGACATATAACCTGACAAGAAGAAGACGACGCAGCACAGGTTGGCTCTCTGCCCCCGCCAAGATGGCGGCGTGATTGAAAGCTTTACCCCAAGATTTACATCTGCCGTAGCTAAATCTTCCAGAAGCAAAATAAAATGAAATTTAAGCTTTGTTAATTTCATTTAAAGCCCGGGTGTTCTCGGTTTGTTCGATTAATTTGGGTTTCATTGTTGTATTTATTTGGCAAGAAAATTATATTTGAACACAACCGTTGAAGCCTATTTTATCTTGAATTGCTATGACATTATTGTACGTTTTCAAAAGAAAAAAAAGGCCCATTTATTTCAGTGGCCCAATCCCTAACAGAGGCCTACACTTCATGTGAGTGCACTGCATACGATGTAAATTAATAACGTAATACAGGTTTTTGAGCGCACTAGACAGTGTGTGTCAGAAGGTGGCGGTATTGTGATTATTTCTTCTATTTACTAGAAGGAAGTAAACGACAATAGCCATGAGAAGACTAACCGGAGGTGAACACAGAGCGACGCTGGAGTGCTTAGTTAGAAAGGTGTGGCTTTTCCTACCCCTCAATATGTGTCATACGTGTGATTTAAATTAATTGCTTGTCAGGGTAGAGTGAGTATATCTAACAACGTCATCGCAGAAACGAAATGCTTCAGACAAAAACGAAACTAGCAAGGATGCCGTAGAAATGGTTTCTCTTCGTGTCGTTGTGACGATACAGTAACGCCAGCTGCCTGAGGGAAGAGAAATTGAAAACTATCGAAGGAAATCAGGTTGAACTGACAGTTCGAAATCCAACAGCAAAACTGATACGATGGCGGATGACGTTACAGATGAAGCTGTGACGTCCAGTCACGGAAATGGAGCTCCGATGTTACCGAGTTTAGGTCACTTTTTACCGTCCTCGCCTCCTCCCGCGGTGGCTGCAGAGACCGGCCTGGCTGCAGCGTCCCCGAGCGTAGCGCACCACATCACCTCAGACATGGACAGCCAGGAGAGCGGCGTCGTGAACACAACCGGCTCGGTGCTACCACCAGCCGTGCCACCATCTCTGCCGCCGAGCATCGGCCTGGGGCTAACCGGAGCCCCGGCGAATCTGGCTGGAGCGGGACTTCTGTCTCAGATTCACGCCACGTCCTGGGACCCTACCCTGAGCACCGATTGGGACAACGAGAAAGCGTCGCAGCAGTGCATCCTGCGGATAAAGAGGTAATGCTGGCGTAATGTTAGCATGCTAGCCTAGCTAGCCGACCTGGGATACTTCTAGTTAATCTTACGTTCCTCCCAGTAATGTATTTCCCATTTCCTAATTTGTTTATTGCATATCTAAAATTTGTCGTAATAATTAAGTTAGCAATCAACACGTTTAAATAAATAAAACACATTTATGTTATCATGTAGTGCTGATGCCAGGTGTGAGTTGAAATCACCATTTAGGGTAGATTTTACGAACACTACTCGCTTAAAGGCTTTCTTTGATCTATTAACACGATTTGAAAACGAGTTCTAAAATGTGACTAAAAAGTTGCTTCCTAGTAACGTTAAATATCAAACAAAGGAATTAAAACTCTGAGTGAAATACAGCAGAACAGAATATAAGTTTAGTGTCGTGTTTTCTAAACAAGCTGAACTCTTCATGACTGGCCCCTTAGCCACTTCGCTCGCAAGCTAGTTTATTGTATTTGAATCATGTGTGTGTTGTTTTGGATTATCTTAGCTACCTTGCCACCTAACCTCTAGATACGGTATACTTCGTTCAAATTGTATTAGTTTCAATTCGGATAAACACGTTCAAGCCATCTTTTATCTAACTAGCTAAGAGCCCATTAGCACGCAGTTTAAATGAACACGCTGCTGTCGTCATAGTTAACTGTCTGAGTCATTCAGTGAGACTTGGAGTCGACTCAAATAAAAAGAGTTGATTCAGCAGACTGGTCGCCCTTTCTTTCTCTCTCTCTCTCGCTGAGATTTTCAAAATTGTTTCCTGCTGTTTCCTTTTAGCCAATTTGAGTTGTGGAAATATTTTTGGTAGAGGTCCATCTGTTTACATAAGTTCCCATTGAGTGCAATCCTAGAAACAAATAATTTTTTCATCTAGATTTACGGCATTTGACAGAAACCCTTATCCAAAGCGACCTAAATTTTCATCTCATCATATATCTTATGGTTGCCTCAGGACGGGCATCCAGGATAAAAAGTTGTGCGGATCAGATTGTCCCCCATGGCGACCCATCGACAGGAACAGTTGAGGGTTAAGGCCCCTGCTCAAGGGCCCAACAGTGGCAAATTGGTGGTGGGGTTTGAACCTGGGACTTTCCAGTCAGTAGTCCAGCATCTTAACCACTGAGCTTTGCCTGCCCTAGATGATTTTATTTTTTTTTAATAGTCCATGGGGTAGAATCTTTTAGTTTTATTGTAATTGTGAATAGTTCTACCTCATATACAATGAGAAACTGCAGTGCATTTTAGGCTAATTAACCCATTTTTAATGCTCATTATTTAGACATAGGCTTCAAATGGTGGCTAAATTAAAGTATATTATCTCGTAACATTTGTAAACAACCTACCTAATAATGTCAGGCTTTACTTTTAAAGCTCATGAGCCTAATGGGTTGAGAAGGCTGCTGCAGGTCTGTGATGGAGAACTGTTAAATCAGAGTAGAGTAAATCTTATTTTAAAGTTCCTTCTGCATGTTTTAATGCAACACTCCTGGTCAGTCCTGTCATTTTTCTAGCCTTATGACTACTCTGTGTGTTTTGTTTGGACTGTTCTAATCAGCTCATCCGACTAGTTTGCAATGGGGTTTAGGTCTAGGTTCTGTGAAGATCCACCCCTGACCTCAGTAAAAGAAGAATACCGTTTTTCTCCATGCCTCCGTTGATTTTCCTCTGGTTGTCTCACACAAAAAGCAAGTATTATTGTCCTACCAAAGAATAAACTACCCGCCAATGTGGCTAGTGAGACTAAAGTTATTACCCGCCACAGCCGAATTTTACCCGCA
>JAQMYK010000008.1:11091938-11120380 GCA_030014345.1 Clarias buthupogon
AGGCTGAATGGCTAGTGACTCCGGAAATCCACTAGCCACATTGGCCAGTGAGCAAAAAAGTTAATGTCAAGCCCTGACACACACACACACTCATAGATCACACACATCACAAATGTTAACACACAGACTCACACACCACACACAAAACGCGCATAAACACATGTACTCATCACATACGCGCATCATGGTGTGATGTTTTTCCTGGGGCGATGGGCATCGCCTCAATCTGTTGAGGATCTCACTCCGTAGGATCCCTACGTAGACTCCCTATGTAGCCCCCCCCTCCCGCCTTTCTTTTTTTCCCCGGTGAGCAAAGGAGCGAGGCCGCCAGGTTGGGCAGGCTGGCGATAATTAATGGTAATGGATCTCAGGATTTCTCAGAGTTTAAAAAAAAAAAACCTTCCATTCCCCCCTTACTCCCTCCTTTAACCCTTCTTCTACCCTGTTTTTTTTCTAAATTAAATGACCCCTTAAGACCTCGCCTTGTGCCTGTGTGTCTCTGGTGCCGTTACAACATTAAAATGTAAAACTACAAAGTTCTCCGACGATTGATTAAAGCGCATGCTCGTTAACTGATGCTGCCGTGCACAAAGTGATTTTTTAAATGCATTTTGATTACTTTTTAAACACATTTGTTAAGCTAGTAACATAATGTTATTGACATTGGTAACTGTAATCAAATTATATACATTTAAAATGTAATGCGTTACATTACTGCGTTATCAGGAAAAGTAATTGGATTACAGTAACGTGTTATACCCAACTCTGTTAGGAGCACAGTCAACAAAAGGTGAATGATTTACTGTGCACCAGTCAGGAGCTCCTCTTAGTTTGAATTGGTTAGATTTTGTTTTTGATTATTGGTTTCTGTATTTGTTAGGAGAGGCATCCAGGAGATAGCAAGAACTACAACGAGTGCATCCGACATGAGACAATGCGTGTGGCTGTCTGTGATATGTTGGAAGGGAAAGTGCCATGTCCTGAGGCCTTGTGGTTAGTAACAACACACACACACACACACACACACACACACACACACACACACACACACACCATCAGGTTTATAAGTATTTGGATTGTAGACCTTCAGCTTTAATTCAAGGGGTGTACATTGCCTTAACTGGACTTTATTCTAAGTGATGTATTTGAATTTGGTAGCTGTTTGTGATAATTAAGTGAGTGGACTCTGTGCTTATTGATGACATAACTGCTGATGGAGGTAGCAGTTCGAATTCTGAAGTGTATACTGAAGTGATGTATTTTCTGCTCAGATTCAGTCAACTTGTAGGATAGCACTTGACAGTACAGATGGTTAATGGCATCAAGCATTCCATGAAAGCAATCCAAGGCAAAGAAATAGACTTCAACCCAGCTGAGCATGTTTTTTACTTCCTGAAGAGACAACTGAAGGCAGAAAGACCAATAAACAAGCAGCAATTAAAGAAGGCCTGCAGTAAAGGCCTGGCAAAGAACCTTAAGGGAGGAAACTCTGCATATGATGAAGTCAGTGGGTTCCTGACTTAAGGTTATTGACTGCTAAGGATTTCCATCCACAGAATTACTGCTTACTGCCTATTTCTTAGATTTTTTTTCTTTAATGCTTCATCCCGTGTAAACTCTAACCTGTTATCCATGGAAATTTCAAGTGATTAGCAGTTCTAGAAATACTTAAAGCAAGCCCATCTAGCCTTAGCAATTATACCATTGTCAAAAACACTGAGATCACATTTCCCCCCATTCTGATGGTTAGTGTAAACATTGACCTGTTTTATAAAGAAAATAACATCCATGACATAAAGATGCAAACAAAGAGAAACTTTTTTCACACAGATTAGTCATAACCACCTGCTTAATGTGGTGTATTTTTCCCTTGTGCGCCACAAACTGCTCTGTCCTGTCAAGGCCCCAGCCAAGACTCCGCAAGACCACTGAAAGTTAAAAGTGTGGTTTCTTAGCTGTGGTGTGTGGCAGCAAGACATTTGCAGGAGATTCTTTAAATCCTGTTAGATGTGAGATGGGCCTGTAATGGCTCGTCCATGGAAGTCAAGTCAAGTCAACACTTTGAGCTCCTTGTCATCTTCCTTAACCCACTCCTGATTTTTTGCAGTGTGGCTGGGTGCATAAAGACGTGTTTAGGTAGATGGTAGAAGGGAACCTGTACCAAGGTTTTTCAGAACATTGCCCAGAGCATCGCACTGCCTCTGCCAGCTTGTCTTCTTCCTATAGTACATTCTGGTACCTTCTCTTCCAACAGTAACACAACAGGCTATCCAAATAATTTAAAAGAAAACGTGATTGAACAGACCAGGCCATCTTCTCTATTGCTCTATGGTTCAGCTTTGATGATCACAATAGCCCTTTGTAGGTTATTTCAACAATGGACAGGGGTCAGTGTGTAGTGCTCCGAAGCTACACAGCAAGCTGTGATGAACCATGTTCTCACAACTTTCTGTCGTAGACCTAACATTTTTTTTTTAGCAATTTGTGCTACACTAGCTCATCTACTGTAGACCAGACGAGCTTGCCTGTGCTCCTAATCGCATCAGTGAGCCTTAGTCGCACATGACCTGATCACTGGTTCACCACTTGTTCTTCCTTTAACCACTTTTGGTAGGTACTAACTGCAGCATACTGGGAACAGCCCGCACAACCTGCCATTTTATAATTGTATAAGATGCAGACGTCAAACAAGTCCAATCCACAGTGGGTTACTTTGCAACCCTCTCTATTTGCTGAACAAAACTTAAGTAAGACAGATTATGAATATCTGTCTTGTTTTCTGTTGTTAGAGAAATGGCTCTTTATTTAAATAAGTAAAGAAATAAATAGACACTAATTCCTTGTTCTGTTTTTTAGGAGTGTAATGGAAAAGTCTTTCTTGGAGTACTATGACTTCTATGAAGGTGTTTGCAAGGAACGTCTTCACCTACAAGGGCAAAACATGCAGGTATTGTGTATAGGTATCTGTGTGAATCGTGCTTTAGAATCGAGCAAAATAAAGAACTGTTTAAAATAAATAAATAAATAAAAAAAACAGCCCTTCTTAGCTTTATCAAATAAAAGATTATCATCTTATGACAGGATGTCCATCATTTTTATCCCTCCTATACTACACACATTTGTCAGCAATTTAATTTTTTTTTAACTTATCAGGGGCAGTGGTAGCTTACCAGGTTAAAAAGTTTACTGTGCAGTAATGTATGTGTGACTAATGAAGGCTTAAATAAAAGTATTGTATTTACTTGTAGTATAGTTATTTACCTGTACACACAACTTGTCATGTTACAGGGAAATATCAAATTCCCTTTTCTGATATATAAATCTTTGATGCTAAATATGCATCTCCTTTCAGAACAACTTACTATATGAATAATTACAAATGTTTCATTCTATTTTTGTGGAACATTGACCATGCAAGTAACACCGCAAGTTGTTGGGCTACATTAATTTAGTGATGAAATTTTCTAATTTTAAAATCTTAAAAACCTGAACATATTTTTTTTGTCTATTTGCATATCTACAAAAATTTACTTAGTAAATGAATGTTATCCTGCATCAGGAAATTAAAAAAATAAAAAGGTAAATTTAATTTGTAGAAATTACTTTGTAGATGGTAGTGTTTGACTTTTTTGAGAGTTTAAACAGATATTTCAGGAATAATGTTGAATGTCAACATTACAACTGAGATAACCAAGTAGGGTTGCATGTATGAAGGCAATTTAAAAAAAGGCAGATTTTTTTTTTTTAATAATATACATTTTAATAATTTTATTATCTTATCTGTGACAGGCATTGTCTGCCAAACTAAATGCCATCTTCATTTATGTCTTAAATATAGGCAAACATTTGCTTATAACATTTCCTGCTTTTGCTCTGTCCAGGATCCCTTTGGAGAGAAGAGAGGCCGTTTTGACTACCAGGGTCTGTTGGCACGACTTGGTGCCACACAAAGGCGATTGCGGGAAAAATGCCCTCCTGAGGACAATGATGGAGACTCAGATTCTGACACCAGCTCATCTGGAACGGACCCAGACAGCCAGGGCAGCTCCCAGCCATAGGGTGCCCCCTATGGGCACAGCGAAAGTATGAGAAAGCAATTGTGTTTTCCAGCTCCTGTGGACGCTTTTTAACAAGTAAAACGCAGAGCCCCGAGAGAGGTTTCGGAGTCTGCTTATTAGCACAGGATTAGTCTAGTTCCTGTTTCTTTTGGTTGGTCTGTTTTTCCTCTCCTTCTCTGCAAGCCAGTGGTTGCCTCTTTTCTTCGCTGAGGGAGAGATGTCAAGTGAGTTGTGGGAATGGGACTAGAAGATGTAATGCAAGCGTGTGATGCTAAACATGTCTGCAGTTCAGCACACACTCTGCTTATTGGAGCACATATGTGTTTCTCTCAACCCTCTTAAAATTCACTCCACCTGATGGTCATGCATACACTCCAGGTAAAATAAGAGCTACCGGCACCTCAATTCTGAGTAGGCCATCATACATTTTATTGCCCTGGTACCACTACAGCAATCAGTTTCCTGGTCTTATTTCTGTTCACTTAATGTCTTCACAGTAACCTCAGCATTTATTCATTGAATCATTAAAAATATTTTGAAAATTATGAATGGAGTCATAATTTTGACATGAATTCATAATGAATTACCTGATCTAAGAAAAAAAGCTGATGCAACTATAAAACAAATGTAAATACTTAAATATTGTGCATAGAAAATCTTTATTTTACTTTTAATTGTGCATCAAATGCTATTGGAGAAAATTGGTATGTTGATATATTTTGGTCAGTAAGCTGATTGGCTAATGATTTGGGTTGTATGTTGCAGATGGGGTGAGTTGTTCTATTTGTATTTTGTTTGTACAGTCAAAGAACCTTATTCCTGTTGTTTAGTCTAATTAAATATGTTGGTTGAATAAGAACATAAGGGCTCTCCTTTCTTTGTACAAAATGTGTTTGAACTCATGCTTTTCAAACATCTAATCCATATTCTGTCATTAGTAACCTAACACTTATAATTACTGGTAAAAATCTAACTCTATTTTTGTTAAAATCATATCGGCTTTTGTTTTGCACTGTACAATATGTACTACACATCTCAAAAAAAAAAAAAGAGAGAGAAATTACTGTAAATGGTTTATGTGACTCTCTTTACCTTGCCTTCCAATATGAAGACATTTGGGATTTTCAGAATGCAGTTTTGTATTGGGATTATGATTCTTGTTGTGATCTGACAAAATCTGAGCCCTTTAAAGCCCTCCCTTTTTAAAAGTTGATATTTTAAATAAAAGAAAAATTAATGATTATTTTATTTAAAATGCACTGTTTTAAAGAAGTGTGAAGAGGCCACGCAAGCTAAATCGTGAATATTAAATCTGTCCAATAGATGGTGCTATGGAACAACTGTTCAATAACACTGAACAAAAATTCCTACTAACCACTTTATTAAGAACACCCCACTAATCGTGTAGGAGACCTATCAGTTCAATATCACTTATTTGTGCCATGGAATCCACATGATTTTGGAATGTTAATGTTTATGTCCATGTCCTTGATTAATAGTAAGCGGCCCTGTGTGTACCAAAGAAATCTTCCCATTTCCATTACACTATCACAGTCCTGAATCTAACACAAGGAATATTGCTATGTATTGGAGTTATGCTATGTTCTGATGTTGCAGCAGAACAGATCAAGAGATGGTTTTCCAATCTTCAACTATCCAAGATTCAAAGAACTTTATTAATGACGGAGGGAAACTGCTTATCTTCCAGTTTAGAAGAGCCGTCCACTATAGCCCTGGGGTGCGTATTCTTGGCTGACATGAGTGCAAATGCACCTCAAAGTTTGACATTTTGTATTTATTTGCTTATCGTGGTTGTAAAGTGTGGTTTCCGAAGCCTTATCGTCAGCCTGAAGCAATCTGGCCATTTTACTCTTGAGTGCTCTAATCAAGTCTGTAGACCTGCCAGTCACCGGATGCTTTTTTGGTTTATGCACCATTATATGTAAACTATAGAGACTATTGTAAACGAGCATGCCAGTTTATGAAAGATCAAAACAGCCCATCTGGCACCAGCAAGCATGTTACAATAAAAATCAATGACAAATTTTTCCTGATTTGGATCATTTGAAAGCATTGTACTGCTGCTGGCTGATTAGCTAATTGAATGAATACAATTGTATACAGATTTAGCTTTTAAGATAGCCATCTTTTTACCTATGGGGATTGGTCACAAACCTAGAAAGGAAAATTAATGATAAAGATTAACATTTCAGTGGATTTTGGGCTGAATGTCACTACTGAACAACCTATGGTTTTGCATTCTTAGGGTTGTAATGCAGTTCGTTGTTGACAATAAGAAATGGAATCCAGTTATCTCAGAAGATAAAATGGATGTCTGCTTCTATCTTAACTTCAATAAAAGCAGACATTAAATTAGCTTTAAACAGGAGTTTGTTGTCTAATTGTAAGTATTAATGTGTTTTCATTGTTTCTAAATAAGAAGAAATTAATCAATAGTTTAATGTATCCATGTATTACATATATAACTATAAAACTACTTTTAGGGGGGCACAGTCTACTTTTTCTGATTCATGATCATTAAAAACCAATGCATGTATACATACATTAGGTGTAATGGAGATTCTTTAAATAAAAATAAAGTTCTAAAACATGGCCAGTTTCATTAACTGCATACTGATTAGTTATTTGAATATTATAGTACTTATGAGATTTAAAAATAAATAAAATAGGAACAAGCATGTTTTAATAAATAAATTCATATTTCGAGAGACCTTAGACCTTTTTTTATATAAAATAAATAAATTATCTCTTATGTACAGTAGGTAGAAGCCGAGCAAAGGCCAGGAAGAGTGAATGTGGGAAAGAACTGTACTTGTGATGTTTCATGTTAGTCACAGATTAACTCTTCATTAAAACATTCAAATGACTAGTCATTTTCTTGCACTAACTATTGTGTTACAACTGATAACATTGCACAGTTATAAAGATTATATAAAATAAATGTAACAGTTGTAACAGACTTACCACTTTCCTATAATAGAAAACTTTCCTTAATTAAGTTGTTCTCTTGTGCTTTAATCCTATTTGTATTCTGTATTTGTAAACTAGAATACTAGCATACTCAATTGCTGATGAGTTACTATATGGAAATTCATTAACAAATAATTAAAGCAATTTTACATTATTTAACAGTCTAAAAATCAAATGGATAGATGGATAAATGAATGAATGAATGCTCATTTCAAACATCAACCCTAATATTTTTTATCTTTTTTGGTTGAAAAAATTTTACCTTTAACCAAAATCTGCTGTTAAAAATACCTCTCCATCTGTTAATATATTAAGGACAAAATAATTAACCTTAGACAAAAGGACTGCTCCCTAATGCAGAGTGGTGAGCACAGTTCTGCTTAGTCCAAGGTTCGGATTTAAAGTAGTCATCAGACAAAGATTAGAGAAAACACAAACAGTGATTTGTAAAAATAAATAAATAAATAAATAAAATAAAATAAATAAAAAATATTTTAAAAACGTCTTGGGTATGAAAAGCATGTAGTTAATTAAACATTATGAATCTATGCTTTTCTTGCTGTTGGAATAGGTCTTTGAGTATCTTTAAAACATACTTTGTACCGTACATGTCAGACCCTTTCAAAATACAACTTTAAGCACAACTAACTTGACATAATTAAATAAGATTTACAGAATTTTGTTTAAGGTAAAACTATCAGGTTGACAGATGTCATTAAATGATTATAGACCATCTAGTACAAGATACTAGCTACAGACTGAAATCTGTTCTCTTTGAAGGTTGAATGTGTACTCTACTGTTATGACGTCACTTTTTCAGGAGCTTCATTGCTGCAACAACATCCAAAAGGATTTACATTGCACATTAAGCATGACAGTGTAACTTTTATCTAACAACATTATCAACGGTTCGGTTTAATGTCAGTGCTTCAAATTACATGTGTGTTTCGTTTTGCGTTTAAATCACATGGAATAAGAGAAAGTGAATATATCGCGCTACCATAAAGCATCAGGACAGATTGTTTTAGATCGACTGTATTCTTTAGCTCATTTGTATTAAAATTATGATCTATGGAAATTATAACGTACTTATATATTATAATGTACTTAATCGTAACGCCTATAACATGGGGTCTATGTAAACAGGATCTGGTCTGACTTATTATTCACTTTTATTTCTTCGAAGGTCTGGTCGACCATCACATAATAGAAAACAACACAACGTGTGTTAAGAATTATGAGGCATCACATTTAAAGCTCCCATAGCCTAAAGACCTTCCATTGGATGTGTGATTACAAACTTGTGCGGAGGCGGAGCTTCCTGTTAGACCAACTGAACAGTGGAACTGAACCTGTGGGTTTTTTTTTTTTTTTTTTTTTGCAGCCTCACTATAGTGTAACTCAATGCAAAGAATTAGAAACGACTGCGAATAAAACAACGTTACAGACACACAATCGCAATTGTTCAAGCAAAAAAACCCAGAAGTTCGATTTCAAATATATAAGACAAAACTTTTACAACTAAACCTAACGCTGAATAAGGTAATAAACAATGCAATTAAACAATTTATTTAAATGGTTAAATTAGAGTACGCCCTAATGTTGGTATTTAAAACTCTTAAACTCTTTATTTTACTTGTATTGGTATTATCATTTTACGATTTCTATTTACATGTGTTTAGCTAGTTATTCTAATCTCATCGGAGATTATTTCCCTTTATCTGTTTAGACACTTTCTTTGTTTTCTAATCGAACGTAGAAAACATTTCACCTGCACATTGAAATATCGCGATTTAATTAGATTTATTCGTAGATTAATTAGCCTACTTGACGTAATGTTTATCTTTATTGAATTCATCGCATCGTTTGATTGCGATAATTGTGCATTTGTGATTGCATGATTGATATCTTCGTGTTTCATTTGTTAGTTATTCGCATTTCGGAAAGAAATCTTGAAACGACACCTTTTATGATTCATCCCCATGATTTATATGATTTACAAACGACGCTATATAACGCGTCATACATTTAAATGTCATTAGTTAAAGTTGAAGTGATGTTTTTATATATTAGAAGCGTATCTATTTTCATACGAAATAAAAATGAACTCAGTTGCAGCCAGTGTTGTTTTGCTATATGCAGGTTCCATTGAAAAGGGTTTAACTAGCTCAAACGAAATCCAAAACCAAAGCATGGAGAGATGTGTGGTTTAAACAGATTAACCTTTAACAGAATTACGGATGAAAAGCATGTTTAGAAGCATAAACCATGCCTTTTCCTAAAGCAATGCAGCTGCGATGTGTGCTTTACTTTAGAACACACTAGCCTTGTGGGCTAACATGACACGCGATTGGGAAGAACCCGATTAGCAGCAACTTCACGTGTGTTCATGTTTGGAGGCTTTTGTATGAAGTTCTTTCTGCTCTGGATTGAGTTGCTGAAGCTGCATTATCTCAGCACGCCCGCTTGGTGGGAGCAGCTACTCCAGGTTACCAGCACGTGCTGCAAATGAATACTATACAGAATACCACAAAAACTCTGTAAGTAGTAAATGGGTAAGCTGAAGATAAAGATATTTTCTTTATAACAGACTTTCAGTAGGATAAAATACAACAATATTCCAAAACAGTTGAGAGGTTAAACAGCTTTAAGCAGCAAAGCACAACTCCTTTAACACTGAATTGATCTTTTTTTTTTTTTTTTATCTGTTTATAATATGTGGTAAAATAGCAGTTTGTAATTGCAGGGTGTCAACAATTCTACATTGAAATTCTGTCTACAGATAAGCACACGTTAATCACAATTTTTTTTTTTTACATTTCTATATGTTTCTCTGCCATCTTGTTAAACAAAAACAGTCAGAAAGTGTATGTCAAGATTTCTAATTCCACTAATACATTATATAACAAATTCTCGTAAAAGTTCTCTCCAAGTAAGATGTGTTAGCTGTAGACACACACACAAACTGTCAACACTAAAGAACACATATCTCAGAACACTGGACAGTTTGAACAGATTTAAAATGCACCATTTCAATTTTACATAATTTATTTATTAATCTGTTCTCTGATATATGGTAATTTGTACATGTGTGTGCTTGGCTGCAAAAGTTTTTAAGTATAGATACTTGAAATGTTAGGTAGGTTAGGTTTTACGGCTGTCTATTATTATCACATGTAACAAAATTATCCAAGACCATTATGCTGTAAGATATTAATGTTGTAAATAAATTATATAAACAATACTGTCAATGTTTTCCACAATATTTTTTTAGCAAAACTTGTTACACCAACAGTTCAGAACACTGGAGACTATTAAATGCACCACCTGTGTTAAAATACACTTAGTTTAACAATTTCAAAAAATAAAATAAAATAAAATTTTTAAAAATGTAAAGTAATCAGTAATCAGTAATTCTACATTTAAATGACTTAAAAGTGTTTAGGTTATTCAAACAATAAACATTGTTGGGTTTGACAAAGTCCTGTACTATCACTAATAATGAACTAATATTTATGACTATTATGTAATGCTATAAATAAATTCTGTAACAAATATTATTAAAGCTATACAAAAATAGGACATCATAATACTTTGCACAGTCTTAAAATAATAAACTTTCTTTATAACCTGAATTGATCAATGTACAAATATATTAACTTATCAGTCCATAGACATGTGTTAGGTGTATCAGTAAGTCTATGTTACAGCAAAGTTAAAGCTTTTTATAATAATAATCTTGGTGTGGTGTGCTAAGATTCATAGATATTTCCTCATTTCCTCATTTCCCATAACAAAATGCAGTGAAAGATGAGATAAAATGTAGATAAAGGAAATTGTTCTAAAAAGAGAATGGGGAACATTTCAGACAAACAAAGGATTGTCAGTTCAAAAGTTATTATTTGCTGGTAAATGTGCATTAATAACTTGTATGTCTGGCTTTATACTTTCATACTGTTTATACTTTTTTTTACTATCATCTGGTGCAATATTCATTCCCTTATTAGTCCATAACATACTTGCCCACTACTTCTGACATTTCTTTTTTAACTGTTGCCAGTTGTCATACAATGGCTTCTTTAGATACACCCAATTTCAAAACACTTTTTTGCCTTGTTGCACAAGAATTCGTCTACATGTTTAGCATATCTGAAGACTGCGTTTTCTTCAAGTTTTCCATTTTGTAAAGAAAACATTTGCATTTGAATGTTTAGTAAGTAAGCTTTAAAATGCACAACAAAACAGTTTTACTAGAGGGCACCTATGCAGCAAATGTTGTTGTGACTAGAGTATGTTGTTTATATTATGTTTTATTGTTAATCTATTCTCTGAATTTAATTGATTTTGCATAGGTATGTTACTATGCTACGTGTCTGACAATGTTTCGTTGTAAGAGTAGCACCGTGATTCCTGGGGAACTGCATTTCGTTCCTAACATTCCATCTGTGTGTGTTGAGAACAACAATAAAGCCTACGTGACTTGATATGGGCAAATTTAAACACATAATGTTTTCTTTATCAAAAAATGTACTACCCGGTATGAGCTTACATTTACCTACGTAAGCAGTTTTGTTTACGTGTTCATAATAACTAAGATGGTATAAAAATGTTGATGGAAATAGTTACAGATGAACGATTATGCCTCTTCAATTCAAAATGGGGGAAAGAGACTTTTAAACAGGAGGCGAGCCGTGAACGCGGGGGTGTGTTTATTACGTCACCAGATTTTAAAGGAGCGAGCGTTTCTGATTGGCTCCTAGACACCCCGCCCCCGCCCCAACCCCTCTCCATTTTGGTAGCAGTAAATGGGAAATAAAACAGTTTTGCAGTTGAACGTCGGAAAACTGCGTTGTTTATTAATGCAAACTAATTAATTTGGTGCAACATTGGACCAGAGGAGTTGATCTGGACTAGTCAGGTAGTGCAGAATTACCGTGTGTACAACATTACCTGTATAATTTCGTCTACATCTTTCCATCTTAATTCCTTTGTTTCTACATTATTTTAATAATTTAATACATTATCATAGCAAATATAATTTATACTTCAAATGGTTTTATTATATACATGGATCATATGCATGTTATCTTTCCTGATTGTTTCTTTAATACTAAGCTATAAATATTTTACATACTGTATTTAAATTTGAAACAATCTTCTCTTCAAATAAGCTTCATACTTGAAAGACACTGTGAAGTGTAGATCAACAGTTTGTGATTTATTAAGATTATGGAATTTTACAAGTGCTCTTCTGTTTAAGATTATTGTTCATCCTTATAGGTTTCAAAGATGTTCATCAGGGAGTGGCGTAAAAATGTCAATTATTATTTATCTAAAATGAAGATTTTGTTTCCTGTATTCTTATTTCTATACCATATCCATGCAAATACAATTGTGTTTATGTAAGAAGGTTAACATTAAGTTTGTTTTACACCATTCTTTGTAGTAAAATAATGTGAATCAAATTGGTATATGAATAAAAAAAATCTTTCAAGTGCCTCTGTTGTGAAATAAGGTTTCACAACAGAGGCACAGTTTACAATTATTTTTTTATTTTTAAAAAATTAAATGTGGAGATATTAACTTGTCCCACCCACCAATTTCTTATTCATTTGATCACAATATTACTGCAATACACTATTTGTTCCAGCTGTTGTTAGTCCTCTAATGTCACTAAAATGTTAGCATGACTCCTTTAATTTAGGCAGCCTACTTGAAATAAATGAGCTGTTTAAGCAAACACTTCAGTATTTTCTATGTGTAATCTGTATAATGTGCTGTGAACAGAAATACATAGATTTGGTTTAGCAATTGATCAGAAGTTACCCCCATGGTAACCTTTAACCAACTATACATATGCATTTTGTCTTAAAACCTAATTAAAACAAATTTAAATGAAAAACTTTTAGATTTTTTAACAGCAAAGTTGTGTTTTGTGTTGATATATTTTTAAGATAAAATACTAGAATTGTTCCTGCAATGTGGATATTTCCCCTTAGTTTTGCTGCATTAATGCTTACTCAAATGTGGAAAATAATAATTAAGCTAAAAACTTATTAGTTAGGTACCTGTAAGATCTGCATACTTCCTCTCCCAGTATGTGTTCAGGTCCCATAAAGCTAACTAGAGCTGGTTTTGTCTCTGGGGGCTATATTGACCTGGTGATTTCTTCACTAGATTTAATTAATAATTTAATAGGTTATTCACATTATGGTATGTTATTCTTTAAAAAGAAACACATTCAAATCACGTGACTTAATGTCACCAAACACCATGGTATACATAGTTTAGTGTTATTTTTTTATAATATCTAATATCAATCTTATGATGTTATTCTGGTATAAAACCCTAACACTTTCAGATTGTTTTGTGTTTTTCCTTATACAGTATATTCTTGTCCAAACTTTATCACTTGCGCAGATTAAGATTTTACCATCTGCCCAGTGGTCCAAGCCCGCCAGTGCATGCACTGAGCTTAAGAAACCAAACACCACCAGTATCTAGAAGAAGGTCTATTTAAAATATACATAATACAAGTTTTCTCTATGCAATAGACAAAGTGATAAAACAGTTGTACTACTGGTCAGTTGGTCTCCTACCTAAACAATATACTAGACTACAGTTTAAGAGAAAGGTTCTTGCACCATATTTGGATTCTTAAGTTTGTCAGAGAATCCCATAAAAGTTTTCAGTATTTAACATTACAGCATAGGGTCATCTGTTTAAGAGAGAAATCGAGTAGGTTACCCGATTATCCAAAAAAATTGTCCAAAGACATCTTTATATGAGTAGCTTCTTAAAATAGTCTCAACCTAAAGGACAAAGGTTATGCTTTTAATTTTTTTACTTTTTCATTTCTTTAAACATTTTTTTTCATAGCAGAGTACTCAGAACTACCCAATATTCAGAAACCCAAGACAAATTTTCAAGTGAAGTGGTCGCATTTAATCATCAACCACTGTTCACTTCCACTGAATCTGTGTCAGATGCCATTCCTGAAAGCAACTGTAACATTGCAAAGTTTTGTATTCTCGTTAAATACACACCCAATTCAGTTCAGTGTCATAATTTGCTCAATATGAAAACACTTAACCAAATCTTCTTTGTTACAGGAGTCACTTACACCCCTTATTCAACTGAGGTGATCAAATGAATGAAGTAGAATGATCTTCTGGAGCAGGAGAACTATATTAGTTGGGAAAGGAAATATAGAAGATGGGCTAGTGATCATTGTATTAGTAGATTTTAGCAAGTAATATTACATCACTTCACTTCACACTGTTACTGCAAGCACAACAAAAGCTTGACATCATGAAATGTACTACTGCACATTTTATCTTAAAACCATTACAAATAAACTGAAACATTTGAGATATTCCAGCAATCATGGTGCCTAGTAGTGGAAGGGGCAGAAACATCAAATGTCACTCTGGTGCTAACTTTTCTACATCACACCAAGCCAACTTAAGTATTACTGATGTACTGCGAATACAATTGGTAGCACAAAAAAAGGTAAAGGATGTGTTTCCTGGTTTAGGCTTTCTTATTGACATATGACAGCCATTTGTCTCTAGTACAACCAGCCAGTGTGTGTGATATGTGACATCACTATAAAATCCATGCAGCTGAGTGCACTGTGTGTAATTTGATACATAGCTTTGACTTTACTTGTAATTTAGGAAGTATATCACTGTGTTAAGCTTACCTAATACATACTAGTTACTAATACATAGATGCATCCAAAAAAAACATTCCTAACTGTGTTGGACTGATGTTTTTTAGTCAGTAAATTAGTGAGCCATTGTAAGGATATATTTATTGATGGAAACTTAAAAGCACTTATGTAAGTCACTCTGGATAAGGGTGTCTGGAAAATGCTGTAAATATAAATGTACATACCAGTTCATCAGATTATCATGTTCCAAAAGGGTGGGACAGACAGGTAAATAAGGCACCTGGGTGTTTCTTAAGTGCATATTAATCCATATTTAATGATCACTGCATTGTGATCATTGTACTATATATATATATGTGTGTGTATGTTTGTTTGTGGGTGTGTATGTGTGCGGTTAGTCCTTAAAACAGAATTTTTTTTAAAAAAAGTTTAAACACCACATTTATTTGTACTTTTCCCATTTTGCACAAATATACAGATCATTATAATGCTATTCATTTTTAACATCACCTCATACGCCAGACACGACTGAAGAAAAAATACACGCTCTTGCAAAAGAAAATCACCTCGTTAGCTTTGTAATTTTAACACCAAATAAGCAAGGATTTAGCCTTCAGTAAATAAGACACCTTGGGTGCATCACACCACAAAGCGGGGGGAAATAAAGCTACAGCTGATAAAATATGAAAAGCTCATGTTTTCCTGGTGCCTACAAGCGGTGAAGCCAGCGCGCTTCATGGAGCCCGTGAGAGGCCATTTTCTCTAAAACGAGGCTGGGGTTCTGCCGCCACGTGTACAAGTCCTCCAAGAACCATACTAAACCTTCCCAGTGTTGTTTATTGACTCATAGCTTTACCACGTGAGTGAATGATCACTTTTTTGTGTCATATCACAGAAAGTAGCATGGAAAAGCTACAGAACACAGTTCGTATGTGGGTCTTGTGCAACAGTTGATTCGCTCACTTCCTGAAGGTAGGCGGGATGCAGCAGCAGCAGGCCGTGCACTTTCACAGCCCTCCATTTTGACTCGATTGTCAAAGCCTATGTGCTATGCTATGGTGCTATAAATCTCCAGCAGAGACGCCTGAACTCTCACGTAAATGCAGAAGCACGTTGAATTTTGTGGTACGGTCATAACAGCTGAATGTTACTTATGTATCAGATTTACCAAAAGCGCGAGAAACACTGTTTCGGTTTATAGTGTGTCAGTGGAAGTTCAGAAAATGTTACAAGATTTTTTCCCGCTCCATAGAAACTTTTACGACCTCAGTAAACTATATACATGTGAAAAAACAATAGTTACGTACCTAATTTATTAAACAGTGTATATTATACAGAAGACAACCTAGGCCGCTCGTACAGTGCGGTCACGACCGAATCTTCAGACGTACATATGTATAGGCTTTTTATCACATGAATGGGGGAGAAATATCTAGAAGCAGAAGTCATTGGTAGTCACTTGTAGTAATTTACCACATCACTATGCGTTTAGTTGGAATTCGAATAAACACAAACAGGGCTTGGGCTAAGCACAAGCTATTTAGATTTCACCCCCGACCTGACATGCAGATATGTTGGTTCCGTGATAGGGCACAAGCTTACTACTGCACAGTAGTAAAGAAAGCCCATTGCACAGAAGGACTAGCTGGCCCAACACACGCCCATCTGCTGCTGTGCTCTATACACACATACATACACACACACGTCGACGAGGTCCAGCCCCTTCTCCAGCTACTCCGACAGACCACGTGGTTTCCTCTTTGCAAACAAAAAATTAGTAAATTCGAGTCGCTTTAGAGGCGGTGCCGTCGCCAGGCAGTAGGATCTGTATGACAGTGCAAGGGTACAGCTCTACGTAGAGGGGCAGATAGAGAGAAAAGAAATTCTCGCGATCCCGCCATACTTCTCTACCACTATTCCACCATAACCACCATCACATTAATACCGAGCAATACCGTTTGCTACACGGTGCAGGGAATTCGCCGGGATTGCTACGATCAAGGATTCTCCACTCGCCACCGGACTTCATCGGGCTGCAACGTTACTGTTAGGCGAACTTTCCCCGTATTATTTTAAGATTCTTCTTCGAAATTCTTTCGTTTTCAGTTGCAACTCGGAGAAATTTACACGTGCTTTTCATTTTAACAGTCTCAATATAGATTTTGGACAAATAGTCCGGCGTTTGTAAAAAAAAAAAAAAAAAAGAAAGTTTTGTTGTTGTTTTTTTTAGTTCTGATTTTTTTTTTTTTTTTTTTTTACAGGGGAAAGCATTTTTTTCCACAATGAACAAGCTATATATTGGAAATTTGAATGAAAATGTGACCGCAGATGACTTAATTAAAACCTTTGAAGACTACAAGATTCCTTACTCTGGGCAGTTTCTAGTAAAAACGGGATACGCGTTTGTTGATTGCCCGGACGACCAATGGGCTATGAAAGCAATTGAAACATTTTCTGGTAAGTAATTCACTGTACGAGCTAGATTCATTGTCACAGTTTCACTCCATTCGTATTGCTTCGTGCTTAACAAACTACTTCTACAACTCCTTAAGTGCTAAGCACAGAAATCGAAAATATTTTGAAGATGTTGTCTGTGGCTTGTTCACCTATACGTCTCTGCTCTTTCCAGTGTAAAGGAATGAAGTGTGCATTTATTTGAGTCAATGAGTGTAAAATAACTTTAGCCAGGACTGTTCAATATAAGCTACATCAACCTTTTCTTTGTGTTTTTACAACTATTGGGTTGCTCTACCCTTTTAGTGTTGTGTGGTTAGATCAAGAGCCTGACGATATTGATATAAATTTAGTTGGACTTGAAAGAAGCTCAGAAACCTGTTTCCATATTCAGTAGAATTCACCAAGTCCAGTTACAGAGTGAAATCCCACCCCTCCCCTTTTTGGCTAATAGGCAGCTATAGTAAGATAAACCACGTTTCATGTAGCCTATAGGCCTATTGTAGGAACGTGTTAAAGAAATGGACGTGGAGTCCCCCGAAGATACCAAAGCTAAATGCAATATTGTTTTTAGACATGTGTACTTGTCTACATATAAAATATCTCCTTGCTTGTCCACATACGTTGCATGTGATGTGTGGGCGCTATATAGCACGTAGGTCGCCATGCTTTTGCACTGTTCGAATTCGCAAATTAAGAAAGCCCATTTTGCCTAATTAGATTCTTCAATGCCTGATTGTAAAGTTTCTGTAGACGTGTACGTAAATCAGCGAATAAAGCCTAGAACTGACTTCTGTAACCCAGATTATATATACTATATCTTATGGAGCCTGTGTATAGTAAAATATTCAAATGTAACAGGGTTGACTGTACTTTACCAGAACAACTCTGTCGAAAAGAGTTTAGCACTAACTTTTTCCCCCTAGTTCACAGAAGAGTCCTATATGTGCATATAAGCCCTTCAATGGTTATGTAGCGTACTACTTTTTCTCCTTTTTGTTGTTTAAATAATTAATTGACACTGAAACAAAGCTCGCTTGTAATGCGTCCAGTAATTAGCATTTAAAATATTTAATATACCCAACATGTGTTTTGCAGCAAGGACCAATGAATGGATTCGGTGGCCTTATTTTGTTTTTGATTTTTTTTTTTATAGGTAAAGTGGAACTTCACGGCAAACGAATTGAAGTAGAGCATTCTGTCCCTAAGAAACAAAGGTATTTGGTTTTACGTTAAATCCTTGCTATGTTGCTGCAAACATGACTGTGTGCATTGTACTATATGGGTTACATACGAGGGAGGTGCACATACGAGTATGTCTCGCCCTTTTGCTTTAGTCTTCTTCAATCTCAAATTTGAGGCTATATCGGATTTTAAATATACAATGTAGCCCAGTGTCTTTAGCTATGTTTCAAAACACCTTCTTGTTTTTTCACATCTACTCGAATATTTTTTCTTAATTGTGACATTGTAGCATTTGATAGGCCTAGTTCACAAGCACAAAAGACAGTAGGCTGTGAATGGCGCATCACGTGCTTTTACAGGAATATTTCTCTTTTAATTTGAATGCTATTTTTAGGCTATGCTTTTATTTTATGGAAAAGAAAATAAACTCGACGGTGTTACTGTCGTTTACTGCAGTGCTTTTCATTACTCCGTTTCATACATGAAGAAAGGCTTTGGTCTAAATTAAGGCCTAGGCCTCGAAGGATCTTTTGTTGAGTCATAAACTCTATGCTGTTGTTCATGAAGGATCGATGGACAGTCTTAACGTTTTGTTTTTAAAAAGCAATTAAGTTGCTATGCCTCTCACTCGTACTAAAAGTATAGTGTTAATAATGTCCACGTTACCACGTATACGATTTGCAGTTAGAAGAATCTGCATTTGCGTGAAATAAAAGGGTAACTGTTTTAATGCAGGCGTATGTGGTGTTCATAAAGTAAGGTTAATGTGGGATTCGTGAAGGTGTTTGGTTAAGATCCTTCATAAGTTAAAATTGTGTCTACCTTGGGTTTAGTGGGCAGCGACAGGGCGCTCCAATGGCCTAGCGGACTGTGTTTATTAAAAAAAAAAAAAACTCCATCCTGCCCACTTTTCCTCACCCCACTCTCAACCCGTTCAAAATTAGCATAGCCATTCACAAAAAAACCCACTAACCAAATGAAACGACCGTCATGCAGTACCGCATGTATGCATCAAATGTGTGAAGTTGACGTGAAAACAAATCAGACCATAAATATTTGAAACTGCGTACCTTGATATCCTACATTTTGTGGTATCCGTTATTTTTCAGTCATGTCAAGTGGGTGCCACTGAACAGGTAGACCCATGCCTTAAATCCTGTTGCTTGCTCGATTTAATAGTGGACATTAAAATATATATTTATTTCTATACCGTGGAAGATCAAATATGAATACGCACCCGCAAGTTTAATGAATTTATGCCTAAATTTAGACTTGCGTTTAATGCTCCGTTTCTTAGCCATCTAAGTCACTTGTAGGAACAATTAAATGTGGTGCTTCATACATTGCTTTGTGTGCTTTTTTTTTTTTTTTTTTTTTTTTTGGTCGTCGTGCTTTGTCCTATCTAAAACCAAACACACACGTAGAAAAACACTAAATTGAAATTGAATTAAAAGCCAGGTTGAAATGACACGTGGTTGCCATCATTGCGAAAAAGCAATTCAACGTCAGCAAATAAAATGGCGCCCAGTGCGTCCCTGTCTGCTGAAACCCATATGAAGGCTCCTGCTTCTGGCTGAAGAGGAGTACGTGGAAATGTTTAGAAACCTGGATTTATTGATACACGTACGCTGAGCACACCAAATGTATGTCGTTGTTAATAATAAAAATAATAATTATAAATATTATTATATTACTACTAGTAGTACAGACATTGTGTGCTCGCTATCAGATAAATCCTGTACGTAACGTTAACTGTTTATACCTAAAAGAATTCTCTGCGTTTTATAGACTCTTCCTACATACATTTGATGTGCACATCCAGATGAACTACATTTCGGCCCTAATATTTGAAATAATGTCTAAATTAAAAGACACAAGAAACTCGTGTGAAAGACGAGGAACGCTAATTGGGTCAAAGGTATCGTAGCTCCTTCGCCGCCATTTTGACTCTCGTAGGTCTTCGTTTGGTATTCGCACGACAGCAAATTTGAATATAAAAATTAACACCAAGGTCTGCTCCTGAATGCTTGTCAATATAACCCAGTGTGTAACTTGGGTGTGTGTGATTTAAAATACAGTGTGAACCAGAGAGAGAGAGAGAAAAAAACAGCTTGGTCAGTGCTAAAACAATAAAACAACAAGGACCAAGTGTTCTTGCAATGGGCAGGTCATAGAAGCAATAGAGTTGCCTATGGAATGTGTCTCTTCCTTACCGTCTGGTATTCAGAAGTGAAACGAGAAACAGCTAATTTTTCACCATATCAGTGGGTCAAGCCTTAACATGCAAATGACAGCACAAATACATGTCTACATGAAACAAGAAGCTGACCCTAATGAACATTATTGTGTAGGCAAAATATATTAGGAAAAAAATAGATATTGAGGAAATTATGTAGACATGCATGCTTCATGCAGGAGTGTATTTGCATAAGCTGGTATGAACATCTGAAGGCTTCTAAAAGATTCGGAAGATAAGGTGATGTCACACTTCACCTGTTGAGAGACAGTTGTTCAGAACTGTATTGAGATCTAGCCCATATATGTAAGCACCATATCTCCATTAGACAGTAATCGTCTCTGTCAGCTTTATTAATGCACTCTGTTCATGACAAATTAATTAGCTTATAAGAAGTATTACAGGAATATGTGTACTTTGGGCTAATAATTGAAACATTAGTAAATGTTTACATTTAGATGTTGCAGACTTGTAGGATCTGTTTGTTCATTAGTTCATCTGTTTTTGTTAATTAAAACATGATTAGTATTAGTTAATTGCTTGTATGTGTGTGTGTTTCCCCCTTAAATTCGTAATGCTGACAGTTAAAAGTTATTTTTATTCCTACATGATTACAGCTAACGGGTAAAAAAAAAAAAAAAAAAAGTGCTGCTTTTTACTTGTTTCACTTTGTCCAGAAAAAAAATTTCTTAAATAAATAAACAGGAAGGGAAATATGGCTTATGTGTGCATGACTTTATGCTTGGAAAATTAGTTACCAGATACCTACAGGAGAAAAAGTAATAATTTGAATGACGCTTTAAAAGTAAGTTAGTGCAGGAATGTCGATTTTCATTTTATTTATTTATTTTCTGCTGTTGCTGTTTACATTAAGGTCACTCACTTGCCAATGATCACATTATCTATACTTTGCTAGTTTGTTTTGTACACAAATATATTGTACTTGTGACAATTTAATTTCTAGGTCTCCGTTAGGAATGACCTGTCCTTCCACATTTGTGGAAGTGCTAGACTGCCTTTTATGATGGCGAGTAGCTGTAAAGGTGTTGTGTTTAAGCGGAATGTATTTTAAAGGCTGTGATCGGTCTGTTGTCTTTAGAGTGCATTTCAATGTTGAAGTAACAGTTTGGTTAAAGAGTATAAAGAAGGCATACATAGTAGGAGTAACTATTGTTATTCTTGACATTGCAAGTCATTCCATTACATGGAAGTAGTGACTGCCGTGACTTTGTAACAGGACGCATGTAAACAAATTGGTCGCCTACTGCAACCATATAATATTTTTCCTATATACTGCATAATATTTCACATTATGTTTTGAGCTCAAAAATGTGCAGTGAACATTTGTAATGGTAGTCTTGAGCCACAGCAGTTGCTTGCTTGGTCCCCCTCCCTCCTTTTCTCTCTTTCCTTCTACTCGATCACCCTCCTTCCTCTCCATCCCCGTTTGTGATCATAGTACTACAGAAGGCAGGAGGAGGAGCTAAAGCAAGAGGGGGAGCGACCAATCAGGAACCATGAACACCTGTGTGCACATTCTGAGAAGCAGTTGACTGTGTTGCATGAGAGGCCACCTCTCTTACACACACACACATACACACGTGCACTCTTCCTTTCTTCCCCTGGTTCTCTCGCCCTCACACAATCAAGCTAGAATGCTGGGCACACACCCACATACAAAAGAACTGCATTTCTAGCATTTTATTTTGCTCCATATGGTAAGTTATATGCTACCAGGCTAGTACAATGTACATGTAGGCGTGCTTTTAGCTGGGTCATTTGACCAGCATGACTCTCAGTGGGCTTGCTTGTTCAGGAGAGGAGAAGAACTGCGAGAACAAGGGAAGAAGAGAGGAGAGGGGGAGGGGGGATAGGGATTGTAGGGGCGTTGTACAATGACACTTCCTCCAGGGCTTCCCTTCTCCGCCATTGTGGATTGTCTCAAAATGAGGACTGGAGCCTTGGGTGTGGAGAAGAAAAGCAATTAAAGATTGGAAGCAAGAACGACATGTCTGTTGTATGCTTGTGTGTTGATGCTGGTGATGTCGTAGGGTTGAACTATGTGCTCCTGCTTGTTTAAGAATGTTCCTCCCTGTTAATCTGTTTCCCCATTTTTTTTTTTTTTAACTATCTGACCTGTTTTATTTAAGGGGAATGAATCCCCATATGATGTTGGTGTTTTAGCATTCTCGATATAGCACCAGCATGTAATCTATAAACAAACAGGCATTTCAAGAAAATAAAAATAGTGAAACGATGAATATGAAGTGAAATAATATGTAGAGAAAAGTATTTAGAGAAAGTGATGGTAGAAAGATAAATAGTGTGGTGGTTGCATTTTAGGCATTTGGTGTGTCCATACGGCAAGAAAGCAGTAATGAAAATGCAAAGTTTCACTTCCCCAAATCTTTGGATAGTACGCAAGTGCCTACTTGAACATGCATTGCACATGTACGCACACAAAAATAGTTGAAAACCAGTGTTTTATCTTTGAGCCTTAACTAAAGCTTCAAGTCATGTAAACTAGAACACTAGTGGTGGTATATAATTAGGTCAAAGCTGCTGTTGTGAAATAAAAATTTTGAGCTTATTTTTTTCCCCACCTATTAAAAGAAATTTCAGGCTGGTAAGGAATGTAGACCACATACAACAGGTGATCTTGTATATAAATTGGAAATGAACAAATGTCAACATGTTCATAACTTGTGTGTAGGTTGCCTCAAGTAGTCATAATTGACCATTTGTAAACTATTCATAAAAACATTTCAACAGTTTCTCTCCCTTTGTGAGGTGTGCTGCTCCAAATCTCCTTCAGTATTTGCAAACTGTGGGCGCAAGCACTTTAGAAAAGCATTGCAAAAGAAACAGGGTACAAAAAAAGTTTTAAAGAAGGCTTGTTGAAAATTATAACAAGGGTGATTACTGTTTTTAAAATAAATGTTTAATATGTAAATTGATCGCAAAATAATTTAAAACGAAGTTTTACTGTAAGCTATATGATAAACTATAAACTTAAAAATAAAAGATTTTGCTGCAGGTAGGAAATTAGTGAAAAATATTTTTAAGCTCAAAACACTAAAATTTCTAAAATAAATAACAAGATAAATTAGGAAAATTGCTGCTAATTAGATTTCTGTACCTAGTTTTTCAAGTAGGTAATTGATCATGATTTGGTGTAAGGACATGGTCAGAGTTGATGATTCCCCAAAAGATCAGAAAAATCCTGTGAATTGTTTTCCCCCCCTTCTGATGTAAAGACCTCATCATCATGCAACCCCCCAGCTCCCTTTGTCTAGTTGTTGAACTGGGTCCTCTAAAAGCATAAATACTTGACAAAGAGGGGGAGGAAACATCCTGAACTTTGAAAATTATTTAACTTGGATCTCTCAAACTGAGAGGTTGACAGTTTTACCTTGTAACTATAGTCGAGAGAAGAGATGCTAGTGGCAGGAAGTCTCTGAAGGGTACAGCAACAGGACAGAAGCATCACTTCTTTTTATTCTTGCCAGACAACACTGATTTGAAATGTTCTACCTATTCAAGCATTCAAATTTCATGTCATAGCATGGTCTACTATTCAAATTTTTCACCCATACATGCATTAATTAGCATGGGCCCTCCTCACATCCTAAAATGCAAACATGGCAATCTGGATATCAAGTTGAAGTTTCTACCATCCCAAAATAAAGAAAGGGTTGACTGTGCAGATAGTGAAACTAAAAGGATGTGACCTCTTAATTCTTAATGCAGAGCACAAGTAAAGGTTACTATAGAATCTTGGTAGCCTTTACAGGAGGCTATGATTTTAAATGATATGAAATATAAGCCTAACACTATTTCTTGTTTAATTTGGTTAGCTGGGAGTGAACATGTAATTAGATTGGTAATGTAGATATCATAGCATGTGCTGTCTGCTTTTATGGTTTTATTTGTGCCACTTTAGAAATTTGTCCTCAATGCAGTGCATTTATCTGATTAATCCAATAGAATTAAATATAACCTCTATTATTTAGAATGCTTGTGACCTTGTGTGATTGTATTAATCAAATAGACAGAGTTTTGCTGGATACTGTTTGTTCTGTAAATGACAATTTCGTGATCTTCACTTAGGTGGAAATTGCTCATGTGTTAAGATGTCATGTTTTTGTAATCTGTAAGATAGTTACTTGGACCAGTTATTGTTCTCTTGCAAAAGTTTGTACTCCAGTTTAGTTAATAGCAAACCTTAAACACTTTACAACAATTAAAATTCTGTATTCGATGTTGATGTGAAGTTAATGATGCAGACTTCATTCTTGAACTGGAATTGGAGCTTTTGTTCATAGACAAAGCCTTTCAAGAGAAAAGTTTGCTAACAGTCTGGTTTAAACACACTTCTTTTTTTTTTTGTGGTACATGATGGCTGATACCGGGACTAGAGTTCAAATGTAATTTTTCTTTTTTCCGAAGACTCCCTTTTCTGTCATGTTTCTAAATCTCTGCTTCACTTAATTCCTTTTTCCCGGCATTGAGTTTAATTTGAGGCAGCGTGATGTCATATTACAGTTACAGTTATATGCCTTTGTACTCTATACATTTTTAATAAATACAGTGTGGTGAGCATGAGTGCATAAATCAAGCCGCATTTGGATAGAACAATGCCTTTCAGGTAAATACAAGCAGATATTTGTTAGGTGCTGTGACCAGTAAAAGTGATATTGTTGTGTATTGCATGAACATCCAAAGTCAGCCGTGTAGCTGTACAAATATATTGTCAAAGTCGAAGACCTATACTGTAAGTGGTGAATTTCTATATGTTTTGTTATACCTTGATTGCAATAAAAGCAATTATAATTTCATTTCCATGCTACGCATGCATAATTTCATCAACAGTACAATTTGCATACATACAGTTTGCAATCCCTATAACTTGTAACTTCAGATGAAGGTTAAGTGAGCAGTTAAGTGTGGAGTGTACACTTTTTTTCCTTTTTTTTAAATAAAATAATTTTACATCTTCTGCACTTAGATCTATTAAAATAGAAAATAGATCTATTGTATCTGCTTTTTTTATTCATTTTTTCATCTTCTACATGATTAAAATGTACAGTATGTGCAACTGCAAAATATATCCATTCTGTATAGAATTGCTTGGATATAGGTCAGGACATTTGGTCAAATTGTCACATTATAAGATGGTGGGCTAATCACCAGAAACAAACTGCATTACGGATGTATGCATGCTAGTGCAATGTGTCCCCATTCACACTAAAAACTAAAAATATAGTAAAATCTGGAAAAAATCAAACTTAACGAAACTAAATGTGATATAAGGGCTAGTTAATTCTTTAATCATGTTTAAGACATTTTTTTTTTAAACTTTTGATCTGGATTTGGATTACACTTTCAGGAAAAAGGTAATAGACTACATTTTCAGATTTTAGTTCAGGTACACTCAAAGCTATTTGTTTTATACCCTTAGTTAGATGCTTTTAAACATGGTGCACCTTTTAAAATCCACTTAAGCTACATTATTGGACCTTAGGAGGAGGAGATTATTTTGGTTTGACACCTTTATGTTCTTTGTTTATCTTGAACAAAACAAGTACCTATACAATACCTTTTTGTTACAAGTGCGTAGAGATATATATTTTTTTATTTGTGTGAGATGTAATATTTTTCAACTCAAGTGGTTTTAGTCATTCCTGTACTTAACTCGTGTGCATGTAAATATATTGGAACGAACCATTGTTTCTTCAGCACGATGTTGCAACACATGGCAATACACTTGCTCATTACTTTGGACTACATAAAGCATATACATGACAGTTTAAAGCAAATACAAGATATAAACAGGAGAGTGTATGCTAAATAGACAGGACCCTAGAACCGTTATAGATGGAAGACATCATTGCAAACTTTTGTCTATAAACTGTTAATTCTATCCTGTTATGCAGGTGGATAGAAAAAGAGATGGAGAGAGTTATAACAATTGCTTTTGTAAAACAAGGCTAATTTATTTGTTTTATTGAATTTATAGGGCAACTTTAAGTGTCAAACTTGTACATTTACAGATGAATTAGACTTGTAGGACTGACTTTTTTTTCATACAAAGTGTGTTGGGGACAACGTGTGAGGTAGAAGCCCAGAGTTTTTTTTTTCTTCTTATTTTACATTTTCCTTAGGTAAAAAATAAAGCCTTTTCTTTTTATTTAAATTGATCTGGTGTTAGTTTTTTCCCCCCTATAATTTTAGTTCTGTGAAGTCTGTTTTGTGAAAAGTTTTGTTTGTTTATTTATTTGTGAAAGACCAGTATATAATTAGTTTGAGAAGTGTTTAATTAACTTTTGTATATTTTATTATACCAAAGAAAGAACAAAGACTGTATATAAATAGGCCTTGCTATATTATCCATAAAACATTGTATAATTCTGTGCTATAAGGTCAGTTTAATGGACAAAATTAACCTATTCCATGTATAATGGGGGTGAGACTTCTTTACTGTAAAAAGATCAGTCAAACATATATGATCTGCTTTTTTTGTGCCAAGGAAAAGTTAACTTCAATCAACGGATTGCTGTTAAACTTGAAATTTTAGGGGGGTTTTTTTTGGTCTTGTTTGAATTTTTAAAACTGACTATGAATTAAAGCTCCAAAGTTATGTTCAATAATCATTGTGGCTTTTACAGCGTTCTAAAGCAAAACCTGAGTACTTATATAATGTACTTCAAACCCTACTGTATCTTTGAAAGCTGTAAAATGCTGTAATCTCATGGTTCAGTGATTTATTAGATTTTTTTTCAAACATGCGTGGTGTTTTCAAAAATAGTGTTTTAGTTCAGACATATTATTTGTCTTTTCTTACATTTTAAAATGTTACTTAAAAAGTAGTACTTTCATAAACACCATAGGACCATATAACACCAACGGAAAGCGGGTATTTTTCTTCCTACAGTCTTCTTTTCCCCTTACATCTTTGCAGCACCCTCCCACTCAGCCCCAATCAGTTAAAATGGAGGCCTTGTGTCACATGGTTTCCAAACAGGCATGTGCTGGTCTGATCATACTATGTCCTCCTTCTGCACACACACTCGATCATGCTAAAGCCACAGAGAGAGGGGGAAGGGCCAGCAAACCTCCACCCATGCAACTCTGCCTCCTCCTTACCCGAACGTATATGAAATCATGAGTTACCCTCACGTGATCGCGCCATAAGCTGAAAACATGGTGCCTGCTAAGCTGTAGAACAAATTTGCATGTGCACCTGAAATAATACATAGGAGGTGTGTGTGTATATATGTGTTTGCTATATATAAAATTAGAGAAAGAGTGTCATCTGTTTTATATATTCTCAGATTTTTAAGTTAAGCAAAGGATGATTTAGGTAATTTAATAGGTTAATGTCACTGTGATCTCCAAGGCCCTGATTTTATTTTTTTACGTGTGTTAATGAATTTATTTATTTTTACCATTTTTATCTTAATAATTAGCACACACATCACAACCCTGTAGCCAGACCGGGTTTAACCAATGTATTTTAAGTAGACATATTGCCAGACAGCACTAGACAATGAGCGTTAACATGGGAGGAAATTGTAATATGAGCATTAAAAAAAAAAAAAAAGACAGAAGTTGTTAAATTGTTGTAGAGGGAGACGGGGTATACCCCAGCAGTCAGCTACGTGTAACATTGAAGAATTCCATATTCTCTGCATTTACTGATGCAACAGAACAGGGGGATGGGGGTTTACTTCACACTGTCTAAACTGCCTTGAAAAACACTTTCAAACGAAGAAGAGTAGACATAAATATTTCAATGTATTATGTTCTATATATTTCTTAAACTTACCAATATATGGTAAAG
>JAQMYK010000008.1:11123737-11142058 GCA_030014345.1 Clarias buthupogon
TACCTTAATATTGTAATAATACAACAAAATATACAGATTTTTAAGTTTATTGTAAAATGTGGTTGACGGTAGCATTTTCCTGAAGCAGCACAGGAACATCTCTTTTTTTTTTTTTTTTTTTTTTTTGCGGTATTATCTTTGGTAACCTATTACGTCAGTGACTCCTGTTTATTCGCGGCGACTTTCCCCTTTTAAATTGCGCCATTACTCGTTAGCTTGGTGCTCGGGGCAGAACGAAAACCGGCTCTGGCTGATTGGCCACATTTGCGCCCCCCCCCATGATAGTTGCACATCCGTTAATACTGGTTGGTGCTATGTACCGGTAGCAGAAAGTTTACACATATACTGTAATGATGTGATATTTTTTAGTATTACTTTATTTTGAAATATATTTAATAGAAAAACGATATGTGGTTCAAGTTTTATTCATCTCCACCTGGGTGCACCTGAATTACTGCTCTTGGAAAGAGGACTGGGGGGTGGGGGAAGGACTTGTTGAGAATTTGCCTAAGCCATGAACCTGCATAGTGCATTGTGGGTGCCCGGTATTGCTTTTGGACACCACTAACCTATTGCAATACATATTGTGTATTTTCATGAAGGTGCTGGATATTCAGCATTATACTGTATAGTGATTAGGGTGTGGTTTGGACAGAAGACAGACTCGTATGCATTTCTAATGGACCAACACACGCATGAAAGAACAATTACCGACAATCAACACTAATTCGTGAGACTGTAGTGTTCATATTACGTGTTTCAGACTTACACGTTACCAATTACAGTTCAATTGAACTGGAACATCCAGTGTGTTTTTTTCCAGATACATGTCGAGATTGTGGAGTCTAAATGTACAATTCAAACTGCACCTTGCAGTTCTTGTATTGCGTTTGACTGCGCGCTTCTGCAGCGTGATCTGAACAAAATGTAGACTACACACCTGAACTTTTTACCGTTAATGCAGAAAAAACAGCGATCAGATAAAGCAATAATAGATCATATCGAGCTAAGGCAGTGGCGCATTGCCCCTTGTATAACAAATGTGCATAATATGCACGTTTGGTGTAAATGGCGCACGCTTCTCTCGCTTGATAATAATTCGTTGTTATTTACCCCATTGATTCACCCCAAAGTTCGGTTAAAGAAGCATATGTGGTGAGTTGCATTTCGTTTGTTTGCATCGTCATAGGTTACATTAAACCAGAGGTTTATGGTACATTTCGCATGAAAACTTACTGATCTCTGTGTGTGTGTATGTGTGGGTGGGTGTGGATGTGCGCGCGCTTTTCCCTACGCTCAGGAAGACTAATAAGAATAGGTGTTCTGAGAACCAGTTTTGGTTTTCTGTAGCATAGGATAACCTAATTACATACAGCAATGGCACTGAAAATCAGTCGTACGCTATAATGTATAAAATGAATTATTTGTAAAAGAAATGAGTGTAGTTTCACTTTGCAAAACCGTGCCATAGGCAAACTGTTTGTTTGTATTGTCTTTTTTTTTCTTTTATGGCGATTTGCATGATTTTTGTCTGAAATAATACAGATCTGGTTAAATAAAGCGAGTGGTGCCATTTTAGTTCTCGCGCCACACTCACGAAATGGCGCACGCGAGACGGCGGGTTCGAGAGAATGGTGTTTTTTTATTTTAATACGAATTTACATTGTCGTTGGCCTAAGCGTAACTACATGTTTGATTAATGTTGCACGTATCTCGGTATATTATATATATTTCTGCATTTTGCGCCTATTATGGCTGTGCAGATCCTGCTCTGGTGTTTCTTGTTAAAATGTAGCCTCTAAATGCCCATTAATGAGTGCATTGCTTGTGCATGGGCTTGTCGGAGTCTGTCTGAGTTTCTGGAGCTCGCCTTAGAAAACATGCTATCACACACTCTCCTCACACAGAAGCCGCTTGCAATGTGTGCAGCAGAACATGAACTTTGACCTGAAGCATGGGCACATCCCCGTTTACATCAAGAAAGGAATTCAGAGTTATTTTCTAACGGCCTGTACTGTACCCTGCACCCACCACGACCAACCCACCGCCTAAGCAAACGGGAAAACCGAGGAGAGCCAAGCGCGCATGCGCACGAGCGGCTTCAATCCCCCCCCCCACAACGGGAGGCGCGCGTCCACGCACGCACACATATACACACACACACACACACACGGGCCTATCCACTCTTAGTACATTGATCTGTTCATTCCCTGCGACAAAGAGCGGCCACCTAAACGGATATCATCCCATTTACCTTACATGAAGAATTTTGGTGAACAAAAATCCCATTCTTACAAACCTGTAGTTACACTAAACGTCCACTTTTAACAATCGCTTTGTGTGGATTAATCATAATACGTAGCGACTTTGGTTATACGTCATATGTGGTAATATTTAGTGCCGTATTATACTGTATAATTTACTGTTGTACTGTAACAGGTTCACCTGTTTGGGCAACATAATCTAATTTTATGACCCTTCTCGCCTTCCTGTAAAGCATGGAAACTTTTTGCTTTTATACTCAACCCCCCAACCTCCTGCCCTGGCCTATAGCTTTTTCAACCTCTCAGAGCACCCCCCATCTGGGTTCAAAGGTCGAGATGCAATGCTATAAGTAAACGAATTGGGGGGAAATCCCCCTCCCCCTTTCTATACCATGCCAAATTCCACAGTTCCCAAGACAAAAGAGAAAGAGGGGGAGAAGGAGGAGTTTTTCCACATGATAATGCAGCAGAAGGGCCTTAGTCTCCTTTTCCACCCCCACTGGTTACCAATGCAGTGGCATTCCACAGTTGAGCATGTTGCACCATGTTCTTTGTAACGTGATGGTCGTTAGAAACATTTGTGACCATAGGTGCCGACATGTGCTCATTGGGGGTGCTCATAAACAGCAAAATTATGACATATCTCAGTTTCATAAAACCATGTTAGCCCGAGTATGAAAATTATACTTGGGGCTTCTCTTCATATAGTGTTCACCATCACCACGAAGTAGTATACTGAAGTTACACACTGCTGTAAATAAGGTATTAGGCCATATGATTTTACCACAGTATTTGGTATGTTAGTGGGTTCCTTTTGAAAATGATTGCCTTCTGGACATTTTATTGTGTCACATCACAACCTGTGTTAATGGGCAGTATTAAAGGTGAAAGTTTTCTAAAATGGACACTGTCATATAATCAATGGGGCTTTATTTATTTTCTTTAAAAAGCCTCAAAATTTAAGATTTTTAAAGATAAACAGAAATACAGTTTAATAATATTGCAGGTGCCTACAGTCCAGCACTCTTAAGATCACTGGGTATCCTATGGGTATACTAGCACATAGCCATACAAATGTATATGCACACATTTTTTATTTATTATTTTTAATGAATGATTAACATCATTAAAAATTTAAACCCTCTCACATTTCACTTGAAATGTATGGTTTATTGGTTTGCAGTGATTTTGGGCAGTACAAAGCACGCGTTCTAAAATACACCGTACAAAAAATTTCACAGTCTTTATGTATTGAAATATGGGTCATGTTTTATGTTGATTGGTGATTTAAAGGGAAAAAAATCTTCTATCTTCACCTGCCATGGTGGAAGGTATAGTGTAGTAATATAAAGGTGTTTTAAAGGAAAAGGCAATAAATGTGTGCAGTTAAGAGGTTACGGCTTTTGAGTATAGCATTTGAATCTGCAGAGCCTTTTTTAGATACCTGTATTAAAATTGAGCAGTGCTTGTGTCCATCTCCTGTCTGACAAAGGCGTGGCTCAAGGTAACCTTCCAATTTGTGAGACTGATGGCATTATTCTCATATAAAATCTCTACCATTTGATTTTAGCAGATGCAATACCCATGCCTAGGGCAAAGGGGGGAAAAGGGGGGGCGGGGGGAGGGAAATTATATTTATATATAAATGATGGATGGATGGATATATGATGGATGGATGGATAGATAGATATACAATAATTAAATCGGTTGGACTAACTTCTTTGGACAGTGTAGAATTTCTTGGCCACTTTTCACCAAATAAATACTCAAAATAATGAGCTTTCCCTCCTTTCCCTTTTTGCATGTTTACACTTGTATCTGCAGAACTGTTGTAGCTAGCATCTCAGATTTAGCTTCATACTTTTTAATTAGCTTTGGCTGCAGTTAGGATTTTGGAGCAAGCTCTGATTTCCCCAAAGCTTTGTAGTTTGGAGACACAAATTGCTTTTGTCTTTCCAGGTTGTTATCATGTACCCTGAGGTGAAACATTTATTATTATTATTATTATTATTATTATTATTATTATTATTGCTGTTGTTGAATTGTAAATAGTATATCAACAACAGCTTAGAGTTCTTGATTTTTCTTGCTTGTACAATTCATAGGACAACGATTAAGTTTTTCCTTTATCCGTCCTGAGCCATAAAAAACCGAAACGGATGAAAGACGAACTCTAATTTTCATCTTCCGTGATACATTTCTGTATTTAGTGGCTTTCATATCCCCAATTAGACAGACTTCCTTAAGTTTCACTGTCTTGTGGAAAACAGGCCATGGTGGTTAGGCTCCATGTTCTAAGCTTCTAAAGGGTTAACGCTGCATCAGCATGCACTGGTTGCCAAGCTTGTGGAATAACCTTTGACCTCTTAGTGGGGTGGAGTGAAAAAAAAAAAGAAAGCAGAGCTGAGTGGGGGATGGTGGCTCTATCAGGTACAACGAACGCAAAGAGGAAAAATATGGAGAAGGGGGAGGGGATGCTGCTGAGGCCTAGCAAAGTTCATTCTTTTTCGCCATTTCATATGGTTCACCATTAGAAAGAGAAGATAACGTAAAGCCATTCAGTTGCCATGTTTCTTTCTTTACCAAGACGCAAAACGCTTTCACAGATTTTGGGTCACCTTTCTGACTGAAGTTCTGACAACCATCAGTGTATGTGTGGCCCCTCTGTGCCACCACTGTAATGACCTATGATCCAATTGCCTAACTAGGCTTCAGGGGAGCATTTTCATTGATTCAAGGAACCTCTGGTTTAAGCTGGGCTTCTCCACCTAGACCATAATCAGCTTAGCGTTTTCTTCCATGGACTCCTGTTAGGAAGCTCGAGGAAAAGGGCGGGTATAAGGCTATGAAGATCATCTCCTCCCCCACCTCTGCCACACACACAATTTTCCAGCATGGACTGGGGAAACTTGCTGGGCTTATCCCCTTAACTACATATTTACTCAATATCTTAAAAGCTGGATTTATTTCAGTCCCAGCTGATTTTATGTTGCATCTGAAATGACGTTTAACTAACTGCAGCCTATAGTGTATTAATTTTAGATTGACCTTTTTATTAAAAAAGTATTTTATTATTATTTTTTAATTACTATTATTATTATTATTATTATTATTATTAAGCATCATTATAATTTATATATATATATATAAACTACTTCCTCATTGTTGGATATATGAATTAATTAGAAATTTGGACAGAGTTTTGAAAGCCAATTTTCGATCAGTAGAATATTTTAATTTGTACAAACATTTTGGTATTGCCTCTTTATTTCAGATAGGAAATTGTAAAGTGGAAGTATAATTATTTATTTAATACAAGGATCAACACCAGGCTAGTTATCTCGACTGTATCAGCTTTTAGATTTTATTTAATTAATTAAAAATGCTACATTTTGCAATTAAAATAAGCTATGAAGCTAAGTGAGACTATTTCTACTAAAAACTGATGTTAGACAGTAGTGAATAAAAATAATTTAAAAAAATATTTCAGAAATTAATATATACAGTTGCATGTAAACCCAATTAGCTAATTGTTCTATAAATATTATTCACATTTTTGTCAGCGTTATCAGTTGCACAATCAATACTACAGCAAAAGAGTTAATCAAATTTCTATATACCACTATTAATTATTTTTGTAATTCATAGTAGTTTTTAACTGAACAGAGATGAGCTTGGAAGTCATCACTTTTGTGTCATAATATTTAGAATGGTACATATAGAATGGTACATATAGGGAGGAGAAAATCGGTTTGAAGGTCTGTCATTAGTACTGAGATCTTGCTGCCATATTGAGTGAGGAGTCTCGTGCTTCATTACTGCAGTTATTTTGTAGGGCGACCAGATCTAGCTTACTAAGATATAGTATTTACAATGGATTACTGTGCATTGGAATCTGATGGATTATTTTCTTTACAAAATATTCCAGGATGAAGTAACGCTTGGAGTGTTTGTATGTTGGGTGACTGGGAATGGGTAGGAATGCTTATTTCTGCCTTGGAAGTCTATTGTTTCTCGCTCCCTCCTTTTTTTTTTCTTCCCGCCTTTTTGCCACTACCTCCTTTCACTCTTTTGAATTCTGCTGCTGATTGGCTGAATAAGAAACGGCTCACAGGAAGTGGCGAGGCAAACGGTGATTTATGCTAAAAGTGCTTTTTGACTAGGATACTTCCTGTGTGCTTTGTTTCCTGTCTAACCTTTCACCTTCCTGTTCTGCTAATATAGGTAATTGGTTCCTACGCTGCATAGCCCCTTTAATGATGTGTGTATATATGTAGGGTGTGTGGGCGTGTGCATGTGACTGTGAATCTACATAGCCAGCTGCGTTCATATTCTATTCAATTAAATCAAATTATTAGCAGTAAAGAATATTAATATTTAAAATTCTATACATTTTTGAGAATTGTGAGGGTGAATATTTTGCTTTGACATTTAAGAAAGTAAGTTGTGCTTGATCCTTGAACAGTTCTGTGCCATCACCATCTTTTTATTTTTTATTTTTTATGATGTTATGGGAAGAGTCAGCACCTGAGCTTCATAGTAAACACTTAGCTAGCTCCCTCGAGTAGCCAGCTGAACTCCAGTGGCACTCAGTGTATGATCTAATGGTATGTGTTTATATATGCCACCATCTCGTGTGAATTGAGGTCCCTAGCACAAAAAAATTCAAGTGTGGATTTATCATTTTTGTATTTTTAAGGGGTAAAAAAAAAAAATCTTTAAAAATCTGAGGGATGTGTGAAGTTGTGAAGTTGAATGAGTGTGGTGTGAAAATGAAAACTCGCGAGCAGCGTCCTCGTGTTTCACATGCACGTGAAAAAACTTGTCAAAAAAACCTTTCATAGTAAAACAAGTCTGCTTTTACTGTACAGTTGCGCACCTTAAATTGGTAGCGCATATTCCCATGTTACGCCCGCCTCGGATCTCCACCAGCTGTGCAGTTTCATTTTTGGCATTGCGTTTAGGAATCCTCACTTGGCTTTCCGGTCTTTTTCCTCATAAAACAGACCAAATCCTGCACTTACTAGTAGTGTGAGTAGTGTAATGTAGTGTAGTGTGCACATGGGTGTGTATTGTTAAATCTGCATTGTTTTTATATGCCACGGTTGGTGTGCTGACTGTGTCCGATATCACAATATGCTGCATGTATGTATTATCATTTGTGTCTAAATGTTAATGTGTTCAAATAAGGAAAGCGAAAAGGTTGGCTCAGAGGGTGTGCACAGAAAAACGTATGTTTTCACTTCATGTGGTTGCCACATCTGAAAGCGTGTTAATACGTAGGAGCGATGGAATGTTGTCTCTTTGTGTGCATGCCACTGATGGACAGTGGGACCTGCTGATTCCTTCAGAACAGCTGAGGCTGGCCCATCCTGCACTGTGCACCAAGCTGCATGCACGTGTGCTCCCTTGCATGTTCATGACCAAGGGGGCCTCCATGCAGCGAGAATGTGTAACCGTTGCTTGACGATGCACCTGCTTATGTGGATTCATGCGCAGGGTCATTGTGCATGTTGACGAAAGTGTATATGGGAGCCGCATGGTGTGCGTTTTGAGTAGAAGCGTACATGTGCATACGGAGAATGGGATGTTCTTATAGAGTGAAAGGGCGTAGTCTGTGTGCCTGCACTGTGTTTGAGAGTGCGCGCCTGCATGCCTGTGCGAGGAATGAGGAGAGGCGCGTGATGGCTTTGAGCTCAGAAGAGAGGGTTTTTAGAATCGTGAATGGAGATGGACATGAGAGGAAAGCACTGCACGAGCAAGTGTATCTTCCAGCTTGAGCTTCTCCATGGGTTTATTTTATACCTTTGTGCACATCATCTTTTGGGTTTGTGCTTAAAATATTTGATTGACGAGTCTATTGACCAAAGCCCTGATCTTTTGAAATGCGCTGCTTGACCCTGCCCCCACCTAAAGGACAATAGCACAGAATGACTCCTCCATAGCAAAGTGAACAAGCCCCTTCTCTTACTTCTGGGTGTTCTAAAAAGCCTTCACCTTTGCCCTTTTCAAGAGGTGCATTCTCTTCTTCCTTCGGTCTTCTGTTGTCCTTGTTTACTATACCTCAAGGCCTTTCTGTAAATTTGGTTATTAAATGATCTGGGCTCCCCCAACCTTTTTAACTGTAGGTTTTAATTGTTCATCGTGGATGTGCTTTTGCCTCTACATCGACAACAAAAATGGAAACTGCATGTATAACTGAAAAATTATTCCAGCCTATTCAGGGCATATATATCAGATTTCAATTAATTTATTTATTTTCTTATTCCGCCATACAGTCATTTGTCTCATGCCAGCATTTGTGATTGGTGTAATGGCTGGAAGTTTGTAGGGTCATGCTCGTTTCATGGGCGGAAGCAATATGCAAATTTCAGCTTTGAAATTTTAATTACGAATCTCTCTTCCACCCCCAGTCTCCAAACAATAGAGAAATGCACAAAAAGAATGTCCTTCTCCACCCCTCAACTTCCATCCATCTTGTTGGTATAAAGCAACAGAGATGTTTTAGGTCTAGCAGCCAGTGATGCAAAGGTTCACTAGCGATCGTGTGTGGCCAAGAGGGGGTGGAGGTGTATACGTGCGCCTGTGGATTGTTCACGCGTCAGGGTGGGGGATGTGTGCAGATAGGCGAGAGCCATTGATCAAGACCAGAGCGTACTGGTGATTTTGGGCAGATCTAAATCGGAGTCCTAAATTGTCCAATTACACACTAAATTTTTGCATTTCTCATACAATCAGTGTTCTAAAATGCCATGTAAATGGGGGGAAAAGAAGTTTATTAGTTGGCATTTGGAACAAATTATGGCTAAGGAATAGGAAGCCAACAAAATGGCTACCATTGTGGATTCCGACATGTTGTTTGAGCCTGCTCTGTAAGGATGGGTCTACGATCAGAGCAATACCCAAGATTTTTTTCCCCCTCCTAAAAAAAAAAAAAAAGCAGTAACTAAGATGCACTTTAAGCTGTTGGGATTTAAAATTAGGTTGTCTGTAGCTTTTGTGACCTGATAGGCTTTTATTCGCCATTCTCAACGAGCTTGAAAGAGCGATGAAGGGTGGGGAGAGTAAATCACTCTGTTCTCCAACCAGTGGGTGGGTATGAACTCTAGGGTTCAGAGGTCACCAGGGAATCTGGTTTTAACCCTTTCCCCAACTCCAGAGAGGACTTAAGCAGAGCGCAGAGGTGGGCTCCTCCCTTTTGACCCCTGGTGGGAACTTTTTCCCTCCTTATTCATCTGCACTCCATCTCCATCTAGAGGCTCTAGTGTACAACAGCAATGATTAGGAAGCTTTTGACTTTCAGTGCAAGGTTAAAGCCGCATGACATTACAACCTAAGTAGCATTTGTAGCATGGCGGGGTTACTGTCCCAGTGTCCTGCTGCAACTCACAAGCGTTGTGTTGCAGTGTCGGTACAGTGGATGCTGTTGTTTTTACACTCATCAGCCTATGTCCCCTTCTGATTAATTTTCCATCTTTTGTTCGCTTTTCTATCATGCTAGTGTGTCATGGCTGTTCTGGTGCTGTTTTATTGCTTAAACTCTTACTCTGTCCTCTGATTCTGTCCATTCTCCGGCCCTCCTCTTGCCCGTGCGCTGGGATGGTTCCAGGACAGCTGGCAGCGTACTACAGTCGTCAGTGTCCGGTTTCAATATCCCCATTCAATCTCCACTTGCCGTTTTCTCTCACCCTGCTCATGCTGGCACCCTGTCCCTCACCCTACTGCTGCTTCTCTCTTTCTTCACCACATTTCACTTTGTTAGCCACCTAGCACATGGTTATACATCTCTTACCTTTCCCTCGCATTCATTTTTATATCCTTTTAGAATTGTTTTGATTATTTGTTCAACATTAGCTCCACTCTGTTCAGTTTTGTCACTCTTCTGATCAAGCACACGGACAAGAAAGTCAAAAGAAATACATTTCTTCTTACTTATGCGCCATTATAAGCTATTTTTGGTGTTACGTCAATGACATTAGTCATTCCTGTTTTTTTTTTTTTCACCCCACTGCTGATTGAGCATCTTGTCCTAAGGGCTTATTTTTCCTTGAAAAATGTTGGGAGGTTTTTGAAGGAAACATGTTGTGGCTTTTTGCACCAGTTGTGGCATTTGAAAATGAAAGAGTGGATTTAGTAACCACTAAGCAGAAGGCACGATGAGCTGGAACTTGGGAGTTCTTTAAGTAGTGTTTATTGGGGGTAGTAGCGGTGCATGCAGTGCGTCACATCAAATCGAATCTCGGGTCATAAAATGAATTAATAGGATTTAGTTAAAATGAGCATGCTAACTTGAATGCTATACAGGGAAGAAATAATAATCGTTATGCTAAATCTCAATGCTTTTTCATGATTTAAATGTCTGTGGACATTATGCTAGTCATTTATAGATAAATAATCAATTTATGGTCAGTTAGTCATTTTATCATGCATTAAATCTTTGCTTAACTTGGAAAGAGGTGTAAATCCAATTGCATTTGTCAGATATAATAATATTTTTCATGTGCAATCCTGATGGTAAAAATCTTGTTGTTTTTCTTTAAAGTAGCAGAGCTAATTGTCTCACCGTTGGTCTCTCTCTCTCCTCTTACAGGACCAGAAAACTCCAGATTAGAAACATTCCACCGCATTTACAATGGGAGGTGAGTGCACTCTCTGTATCTAGTAAATTTATCTGTCCTGCGATGTGTTGATAGACTAGGCATGGACTGCTTTTGCCTTGTGGAAACGGAAATATAGATACTGAGATGCTACAACTCCAAGCGTTCCCGGAGGGAAGAAAAAAAGCGGGGGCTTTTATAGATTGGTAAATACAAAGAAGGAGAGCCCTCTTGAGGAACAAAATATTTTGGGTTATCAAAACCTGAAATCTCTCATGGCGTGATGAACGTGTGGCCAGAGTTAATGAAGGTTTGAGTGGGTACGAGACTTTGAAGGGGTTATTGGAAGCATATTATAGCGTATTGGAAGAATGAGAACTGTACTGATCAAACTGCTCTGTCTTTCTTAATTGTATCAGTATCAGCCATAACATTCCGACCAACCACCGAACACTGAGAAGGTTCCCCTGAACCATGCGTGGACTCCACTAGACCTCTGAAAATGACGGAATTATACGTGGTATCTGGCAACCGAGCTGTTTGTAGCAAATCTTTAAAGTCCAATAAGTTTCAAGGTGTTGCCTGCATCGAACAGACTAGTTTTTCCAGCACACGCAGCATGCAAGTAAACACCTCAAACTTGTTGTTTTGTGCATCTTGTTGTTGTTGTGCGTTTTGTGCCTTGAACCATTTTTTTTTTTGCCGTGTGGCAGGGTGTATTACCTTTCTGAATGAGCCCATTGCCATCAGGAAATACCGTTTTTATGCAGGGATTTACTTGATCAGCAACAATGTTTAAGTAGGTGGTACGTACCATAGTAACACCCACTTGATTGACAGTACCCAGGTTTTCCCAGCTGAACATGCCCAAAGCATTACCGGCTTGCATTCTTTTCATAGTGCACCCTCGGAAGTGACACACACACTCAGCCATCCACGTTAAGGAAGTGATTCATCAGACCTCTTATTCACATTCGTCCATTGCACTGTGGTCCAGGTCCGTGTTTATTATAGGCACTTTTGGCAGTGGGCACAAGTCAGCACAGGCACCATGACTGGTCTGCGGCTACACAGCCCCATACACCACAACCTGTGATGCACTGCGTGTTCTGGCACCTTTCTACTGGAAGGAGTATTAAGATTTTCAGCAATTTGAGCTACAGTAGATCTCCTATTAGATCAGACTACACGGGCCAGCCTTCACCCCCTCCCCATGTGAGCCTTTGAACAAGCCTTCCATCAGCTTCTGTGACAAAATGTTAATCTGTTGCCTTTTTTATATATATCACACACTTGCAAGTGCTACTGGAATGAGACGATGTTATTCACGTCACCTGTGTTAGTGGTCATAATGTTATGGCCAGTTGTTGTGTATTAATTTGTGTAAAATTATATGTATGTGTGTAAGAATGTTGTAAAAATCCTAATAATCTTTTAAGCTGTATTCTGTTCAAAGGATTAAAAAGCCGGCAATATGGCTCTTTGTGTGCTGCTGTCATGTCTTGTTGTGCCACCTGTGTACATGAACTGTAACTTGTGGGGCGTGGCATGCTGCACGCTGCAGCACCAGGTGGGCCGGGTCTTTCTTCACTTGGCCAGCCCCATCGCCCCACGTGTTCCGCTGTCTCCGATTACTCCATCGACCACACGGGGGCGATGGGTCCGATTACTGATCCGTATTTTGTTTAGGAACCCGTACACATCATAGACATCATTATGCACCACAGATAGCTTGGAATCTTGAAAGATTCAGCACTTCTCTATTGAAACTAAATGAGACACCAGAGATTTTTTCGAAACATGGCGATATCCTGCTGTCAAATGCATCCAGGTGTCACATTACCGTAGCAGAGTAGAAGTGATTGTGTTTGGCGTGAAGTGTGCTGATATCTGATTTTTGGTGGCTTTACATGTCTGATTTTTTAAAAGTTTAAATTTCGTTCCTAACGTGGTCCTTTCTTTTTCTTTCCCAGGTGCTTGATGGTCTGCTTGCACAGTATGGAACCGTTGAGAACTGTGAACAAGGTGAACAAACCGTTTTGCTTTTCAGTATTCACATGCACCAAGTCTACTTTCATTCCGATTTCTCAAACGTCTCATGAATTTTCTAAAATCTGTTTCTTTCTTTTTGGCTGTAGTTAACACAGAAAGCGAGACAGCTGTGGTGAATGTCACTTACGGGACTCGGGAGCAGGCCAGACAGTGAGTGCCCATTTTTTTGTGTGTCTTACTTACTTTTCCTTACGACGTTACCTTTTTGGACCTCTCGTTGGCGCAGCGATTCGTAAATTTTCTAAAGTAATCACAGCTTTAGGATAATGAGAATGCTGCATTGCATGTCAATGCGCTTGTAATGAACTTCATCCCACATGAGCAAGTTGGCATTTCACGACTGCATGTTTTGCAAGTTTATATCTATGTGAAAGTTAAGGCACCTGAAGTAAGGAATGACCCATGTATTGCACCTGTGCTGGATTTTGTGTTCGAAACGAAGCTTGCTTGGCTGCACTTTACGCTCGAGCGCAGGTTTCTGTCACGCAGCACTGCTGTGACACCTAGTGGTGCACTCGCCATGCTACAGGACCATTTCTGAGCCGACAACTTTAAATCAAAGATCATGTTGATCTGCAGTGTTTTTTTTGTTTTGTTTTTTTTTTGTTTTTTCTTTTTTTTCTCCCTATCAATCTAAAATCCTCTTATTCGGATGTTTCAGAGCTATCCAAAAGCTGAATGGCTACCAGTTTGAGAACAACACTTTGCGCGTGTCCTACATACCCGATGAAAGCTTGGATGCTGACTCCCAACGCAGCCCTGACAATGGTCGCCGCTCTGGATACGGTGCCCGTGTCAACTCCAGACAAGGCCCCGCTGGCACAGGGATGCCCTCCAAGCATCAGCATACTGATATACCTCTCCGTCTGCTTGTGCCAACCCAGTATGTGGGCGCCATCATCGGCAAAGAAGGTGCCACCATCCGTAACATCACCAAGCAGACTCAGAGCAAGTGAGTACCCGTGATGATCGTCACAATCTTGTTTCGTCGTCCATACACTCTCAGAACCACAGTAAAAAATAAACACTAAAGAGATTTGTGTGTGTGTGTGTATGTACATGTATAAAATATTTTAAACTCTTTTCAGGATTGATGTCCATCGTAAAGAGAATGCTGGCGCTGCAGAAAAGCCCATCAGCATCCACTCGACTCCCGAGGGCTGCTCAGCGGCCTGTCGTATGATCCTTGATATCATGCACCAGGAAGCCAAAGACACCAAAACGTAAGCAAGCTCTAAATATTTATTTAATCTGTACAGGGGTATAAACCCTTACAGATCAAGAACACACCTGCCAAAAATCATATGAGCTCTTCAAGCATTTAAAATTTTCTAGTTTTCTTTTCTAATTTCTGCTCGTCTAAAATTAACTGGGGACCTTAAGGGTCGGTATTGCTCTAGGGATGGGTGATTGGGGCCATTTTATCTGCCATAATAATTAAAGCTTAGTGAAACTTAGCAGTGGTGTTGAAATACTTTCCCGCTTTCGCCAGTGCTGATGAGGTGCCTCTGAAGATCCTTGCCCACAACAACTTTGTAGGTCGTCTGATCGGCAAAGAGGGGCGCAATTTGAAGAAAGTAGAACAAGACACTGACACCAAGATCACCATTTCACCGTAAGTCAACCAGTAAACACACATCCTCTTATCGCCCGATCATGTAACTGACTTTAAATGTTTCACTGGCGTTCTTTCTATGCAGACTGCAGGATCTGACCCTGTATAACCCTGAGAGAACCATCACGGTGAAAGGTGCCATTGAAGCCTGCTGCCTGGCCGAGCAGGAAATCATGAAGAAAGTGAGAGAGGCCTATGATAATGACATTGCTGCCATGAACGTAAGTGTGTGATGCGCGACACTTGACAGATTTATATGTAAAATACCTTGGCTCTCTGCTCATGTCTTATTTCTGTTCACCTCCAGCAACAGACACACCTCATCCCTGGGCTGAACCTCGGAGCACTTGGCCTTTTCCCTCCATCCTCCTCCATGCCTCCTCCTCCCCCTGGAAACCCTGGGGTTTGTCCCCCATATGGATCCTTTGGGGTGAGTTATAACTTGCATAAGTATAAATGTACAGGTGAAACTATATTCAGAGAACATGTAGAAGAAAAAGAAATGTTTTTGCATTGGTTCTGCTTTTGTGGTTTATGGACCTTCATTCAAACAAATTCTCTTTTCTGATTGGTCAAAATGCTTTGATTTATTTTTCTTTTTATTAGCTCTGTCTGCAAAGCAATTCTTATGTTGTTGTTAGTCTTTTGGCTGTTCCCATCGCCACAGTGGGCCAACTGATCGGCACAACAACTTGGTGCAGGTTTTACGCCGGATGCCCTTCCTGTTGCAACCCTCCCATTTTATCCGGGGACCGGCACTGTATCCAGTAGCTGGGGTTTGGGCATTGGTTGGGAATCAAACCCGGGCCTTCCTAGGCAAGAAACCTACAAATGAGCCACCAATGCACTAAAGCAATTCTTATATGAGGATGCTCCAGATTACCTAAGCCTAATATTAAAAGAAATTGAAGCATGTTGCTCTTTTGACAAATAAAAATGTATGATTTTTGATATGGTAACGCATTCTGTGGGAAGATGTTTACCATTTATGGAAACGACCTCCCTTCCTGTAACAGCACATTCCATTGTGTTTTATGGCATACTTATTGCCTTGCCTAATAATACACTTTATGTCCATAGGCTCCTGAGCAGGAAACGGTGCATGTATACATCCCAGCCCAAGCAGTGGGAGCCATCATCGGCAAGAAGGGCCAGCACATTAAGCAACTGAGCCGCTTTGCTGGAGCCTCCATTAAGGTGAGGAGATGCTAACACATCAACACGCACACAAAGCCATTAGGAAAATAAATTACGGATGCTAGCTACTCATTTTTTTTTTTCTTTTCAATTCTGTTTTCAGATTGCACCAGCAGAGACACCTGATTCAAAAATGCGTATGGTCATTGTTACTGGTCCACCTGAGGCCCAGTTTAAGGTACTAAAATATATAACTTCCCCAAAACTTTCACCTTTTTGAATATGATTGTTTACTTGTAAATTAAAAAGACAAACAGTAATGATGCAGGATCTTTACATTGCATTCTTTAACTTGGGTATCTTTATATTGTGAGGCGCATGCACCCGAGTTTTCTAGCGTTCTATTTCTCAATACTTAAAGCATCTTTCTGCTGTGCCCTAGGCTCAGGGAAGAATATACGGCAAGCTGAAGGAGGAGAACTTCTTTGGACCGAAGGAAGAGGTGAAGCTGGAAACGCACATCAAAGTAGCAGCGGCTGCTGCTGGAAGAGTTATTGGGAAGGGTGGAAAGACGGTGAGGGCTTTTTTTTTTTTTTTTTTTTTTTTTTTTAAATAGCATACAAGTGTCAGTTTCATTCTATTAGTGTAAATATTAGTTTCTCTCATCTATTTGAGGTTACAAGATACTGATACTTTAAACTCTACTTCTGTAGGTGAACGAGCTTCAGAACCTAACTGCAGCTGAGGTGGTTGTTCCTAGAGAGCAGACTCCTGATGAGCAGGATCAGGTTATTGTCAAAATCATCGGCCACTTTTATGCAAGTCAGGTACGTTTCACGCAGGAACACTTTTTCTTTCTTCACTTTTTGATCTTTTTACTGTTATTATGGCTAATAATCGTATCTAATACAGTATATGGCTACATTCACACCGCTGGCAAAATTGGCCCACGTCCAAATTACTGACCAAATCCAATATTTCATTAGATTGTTATTATAATATTTTAAATTTGACCTATCCAATTTCGAATTGGATTATCATGTAAGACACTAATCCCATCAGATAGAAATGCTTCATGATGGGATAAAGCTGATCAGTCAAAATAAGTTGTATTCATTTGCATTGATTAATTCCTTAGCAAAATGACCCCAGGGCCACCAAATGTTTCTTTTATTTGCAATAAATAAAAAATATAGTCTGTATTTACTATATATATTATATATGTTCATCTTTTGCATATTAAGATATTAGTCAGTTTATCAGGTTTAAGAATATAGGAGCATTTTTAAGGTATACTGGTATTCATTGGTGGAAAGGGACCTCCACAGCATCACCAATAACCAGATAAATTTTGAGTGTTAGATCATTCTCATACTGGGATTTTTTTTCTCCAAGAATTAATTAAATGAATAATTCATTTTGGGTTCTCTGACATCAACACAGGTTCAATAGTATAGATTTACAAAAAAGCAACATAAAGGAAAATACAGCACACCTGATAGTTGGTTAAATGTCTCTTTTCAAATGTCACATTTTATACCTTTACACTTTTGGAAGTCAAAAACAAACTCCTGGTAGAATACTGGTTGAATATTAGACCTCTTTTCATTAGAGAATTGGTAGTGTTGAGTTAAATTGGTTTCCTGGTAGTGAACGACTTTTAAGCAACTGTACAAGGTTCAATCATCCAGCTCATTTTATGCTGATGTAGGTTTCCTCCTTCATTATTCCATCCACTTGCAATGCACCAGTTCCAGCAAAACAGCAAAAAAAGTATGATGCTACCACCACCATGCTTAACAGTTGGTACAGTTGTTCTTGTGGTTCACCATGCCTCACCTTTACTCCAAACATTCATATGGTTAAAACCTTCCTCCAGGAGGCTTTTTTGTTGTCCATGTGACCTGTTGCAAACTTTCGTTGAGTTTGAAGGTGTTGATTGTGGAGAAGAGGGTTTTTCCCAGTCCATGGTAATGTAAAGCTCACTTGGGTGTAGATATCGTTACTGGTGTTTCTTCAAATAATCCAAACCATCCAAATAATTTTCCTATAAGCTGAGGGCCACAGTTTGTGTTTTCTTCCGGAAAATGGCAAAGAAGCTACACCGCCCAATAACTTTAAACTGGTCTAAACTGATAGTTTAAACTGCTCTTGAAATTTGCAGTTGTTCTAAAATGGCTGTTCCTGATCTACCATCCTCTTTCTCAGCTCTGCACCAAAGTCCTTGGGCTTAGACCATTGTACTGTGTTGGTCAGTCCTGTCAAACAAACCCGTTTTATGTTGGCAAAGAGAAGCTACAAGCTGTAGCTTAAAAGACATTTTGGGACTTTCAGCACTACTGAATTGCAAACCAAGTGGATGTGTGTATTTTTTTTAATCCATGTGTATAATGTTGATCCTGAGTTGATTTCAGAAACCCCTAAAAACAACTTGTGTTCTAAGTTCTTGGGTTAATCGCCTATAAAATATATATGTTGTGCAATTATTCTGCCCCAAAAAAAACAACAGTTCAACAAAATGCTTAAAAGCCTTCTATTTCAATATTGTTGTTCATGATGAGTGTAGGGATGCACCGTATCGGTATCGGGTATCGGCCTCGATACCACATTTTCTAAAGTACTCGTACTCGTTAAAAGTCCCCCGATACCGGGGACC
>JAQMYK010000008.1:11143117-11155971 GCA_030014345.1 Clarias buthupogon
TCAGCATTCCTTTATAATGTAGAAAGAAATAAAAATCAGGAACCATCATGGAGTTAGAAAGTGACCCCAAACTTTTGAACGGGTGTGTGTGTGTGTCTGTGTGTATTAATGGACTTACTATAAATTTAACAGTGTCTTCTCATTTTAGCTGGCCCAGAGGAAGATCAGAGACATTTTGACACAAGTGAAGCAGCAACAGAAAGGAGGTGGCATGGGAGGCCCTCCGGCATCTCACCCACAGAACCAGTCAGAGCTTGGGCCCCACCAGGGAATGACCCAAGAGCCTAGGAGGAAGTAACGGGCTCCGGGCCTAAACTGGACGGACAGACGGATGGACAGATGGAGGAGAAACAGCGGACTGACTGAGAGAGAGCGACACATAGACCCAGCGGTAGACAGGGAGAAATGAGCATTTAACAAAGAGGGGAATAAAAAGGAAATAAAAATGCCTGAGAGAGTACAAAAGTTTAGAGAAAAGAAACTAGAACTTTGAGTGATTTAAAAATAGGTAAAAAAAGAAAAAAAAAAAAGAAAAGGGAGAGAGAACTAGGAAACAGAGACCAGATGCCAGGTCGACTGACTGGGGATGGCTGGGATTCCTTGTGGCAGCTTATGAAATAATCATGGCTATGTGGTCTTGAGAGTCCTGAGAGAAGCTCTTGTATTACGCTTGGGGCACCCCTGCCATCACCAGTCACTCAAGTATTTTAAGGGTGTTTTTTTAAGAAGAGCTATATGTATAGAAATGTTTATTCAGAGGTATTATAATGAAATGCAGTGAGGCAGAGGCGGGGAGAGGGGAGTGGAGAACTCATCACATCGAGTCATCAAGGTGGCTCATCCCTTGCCTACAAGAAATTACGGGAGGGGCCATAGCTGTTAACACTGCTCTTTAAGTCCCTGGCAGTAAACTGTTGGGGGTAGGGACAAATAAAGAAGAAGAAAAATGAGGTTGTAAATATAATCTTCATGAATTTGTATTGAAGCACTGTTGAAGCACAGTGAGGGTACAGTCAGTGGGCGGGCCGAGGCTGACCCTGCAGTTCTATTGCAGAGGCTCAGCTCCGAAATGTAAACTTCACCTCCAGCCCTGAACTACGCCCGCAATGCTTGCCGGTGCGTGGCCCACGCCCAAATGGCATATTTTATATATATTATATATATATGATATGTGAGTTAACCTGGCCCCTCAGAGAGCAGAGAAAACGGCAGTGGAAAGGGAATGCGGCACTGGGATCAGACCATCTTTCATAGATATTTTGAGATATTTAAAATTAGCTTTCAGTATCTGGGTTTTGCTGATGGATGTTTTTAACCAAGATTTAACTGAAAGCCACTGGGAGAACTGTGCTGCTAGGTTCTGACTGGGGGGAAAAAAGACAGGTTTTCCTTTCATTGGAAAGATGAAATAGGATCAATGCATCATCCAAATAATAGAAATTCGATTGAACTTGATATCTGTTGACAAATTCAGCCTTTGATTTAAGATGAAAAATTAAAGATGCAGCGTCCCATTGTCCAGCACTCCGCCCTGCCTTTAGGTCAGAGGTCAACAGCAGGTGATGTTAAAATGGCTTCTGCACTCTCACTCTCTCCCCCACTCCTTTCGAAGTATGCTGATGAGGAGACCAGAAATCTGGCTTTCTTCACTCATCATCTTCGAACAGATTAGATAGGAAAAAAATAGAAACCTACCTCAGGGTATTGTTACCTCAGTATTCCTAACGGCTTTTTTTTTTTCTTTTCCTTTTTTGGCTTGCTGGTGTTTTATATAAAAGCTGATAGTCCTGAATATTTTATTTTTTTAAGGAAAAATATTTTTAGTTATTGTTGGATATTTTTCCCCCTGGTTTTCGCGTGTATGTGAGCGTGTATGAATGGCACCCCACACCGTTCCACCTTTAATTTCAAAAGAATCCATATAAGCAAGAGGCATGAATGTTTTGCTATTTTGCTGAATCTGTGCTGGCAGAGTTTTCACAGCTGTCTTTGGACCTATAACCAACTGAATTTGACGTCTCGGACGTTCTGCATAGTGGTGCGACAGTCATGGTGGTTTATCTCCTGACTTAAATGAGCATGAAAAGCTTAGAAGTATTTGACATACTAACTTACTTTTATTAATAACTGACAGTGGCTCTGACTGAAGGATGCATTGCACATCTATCTGACTCCATTATGTTGGTTTCTCCAGCAGTGTTGCCATGAACGTTATGCACTGAAGGCCTGGAGTCTGCCTCGGGTGCAAGTTTTGTGCCATGACTATATATTGAGAAGCAGCCCAGTAGCTCTCTGTACTATATTGAGTTTAGGTTCAGCATAATACTTACTCATCATCCTTTAAGTGCGTGTGATGGAATGCATGATTTTTTTTATTTTATTTTTTTTTAAGAAAAAAGAATGAAAAAGAAAAGGAAAACAGTTAAAGTGTATAGTTTTTTTTGTTAATGAAAAGTGGTTTGAGTGTTAAAAAAGACAGAAAAAAACATCCTATCCTATACTCTCAGTTAATCATTTTTAACTGATTGAGAATACTTTGGAAAATGGGAGCGAAAAATGAAGAAAGCAGTCACTTCACAAGAGCAACAGATTTAACCTGTATATAACTCGCTAAAAAAAAAAAAGCAACTGAAAACTTTTGTATTTTTAGGATAAAAAAAGACACATGGAAAAAGCTGGGCAATATGTAGCGATTTAAATGTGAAAGATTAACAGATACTGCCAGAATCCTTTTTCAATGAGTGCACATTCCACCTGGCTAGATGACGCTTTTTTGTGTGCTCGTCTTCACTCACAGGTTAAAATCTTTGCGCTTTTTTTTTTTACGCTTCCCTTTTTCTCAGAAGAACAGCAGTGTTCAGGTTGCACTGATGTAGAAAATATGCTCCTCCTCGGGTGGGAAGGAAGTCTTTGTGTCCTTAGCCTGTAGGTTTCTGTCAGAACTTAAGACACACACACCACTTTAGATTTGTTCAGACTGCAGCCTTTTGTTTAACAGCAAGCTTTATTTGGACATGACATCTGGTTGTGTACTGTTTCATCAGTTTTAGGCAAAACTAAAAAAAAAAAAAAAAAAAAAGGAACATAACTGAAAATCTCTAGGATCTTTAAAAACTGGGGAAATATGGAGTTAAGCTGTTCAATTTTACATTGGAATGTAAGGTGTAAAAGAGTTGAGAGGAAGATGGGCCGACTTTTTTTTTTTTTTTTTTTTTTAAAGAAAGGTAGACATTTATGAAAGCTTACTTAAACAGAGTTTAGGCTTTTTGTTCTTGCAGATTTAGTGGATATTAATTCTAGGTTATTTGAAATGAGTAGTCATGCAGTGTTGCCGAATGTATGATGAATACTACACTCATCTCCCTCCTCTCCTTTCACTTGTTTTGTCCTCCATCTATTTCTCCCTTCAACCCTGTACACGATTTCGTAATTTTATTTTTCTTTGATTCACATTATTTGCTACATATAAATGACTTTTTTTTTTTTTCCTTCGGTTTGGTATAGACCTTCACCCTCTCTCACGCTGGCCTTGTTTGTGTCTGTTTTCTCAGTTCTGTTCAGTCGTTTGGCCCTTGTTTTTAGTTTTTGTTTTTCCCCCCAAGAAAAATTTGTATTGACTTCAATTGGATCAATTACTTTCTCTCTCTCTCTCTCTCTCTCTCTCTCTCTCTCGATCAGGTTTTTTTTTTTTTTTTTAGAAAAGCACAGAGATATCTTATACTGCTATTAGAGCATTTAAAATACTAACCAGTTACTCATAATGCAGTTAACGCCTGTGCCAAACAGATTTTTATTTACTCCGTTAAGATCCGATCTAGGTTGTTCAAGCAGTTTTAGGTGTAGTGTGAAGACTAATAACTTCCACTTCAGCACGCGCTCTGTTTAAGAAAGAAAAAAAAATATATGAAATGCCACCCAACCTGTATACTACAAGTTTCAGGAAAACAGCTGCATGTTTTTGTGATTCTTATGCAATTCCTTTACAAGGACTGTTAACACTCTGGAGATCATAGAATTATGAAAGGATAAAAAGTCTATCCATTTCAGTGCACAGATATACACATAGGCAACAGATCTAACCTCATACTAGTCAGGTGTAGCAGACTGATAGATGCACACCACAGGAATTTCATCCTGCTAGTTTCTGGCCTTCGCTCAAAGAAACCATTTGGGTGCTAATGACGAATTAAACCTCACATAACTAGGAAACGCTACCTCAAGACTTAGCCATAAGATTGTTTTATCAACCTGACAAGAGCGAAAGTGCATGTTACTTTTTCACTTTAATTTCTTTAATTTATTGTTATTTTTTTCCTTTCTTTTGCTTCTCATATTTTTTTGTTTTCAGTCACTCTTTTATTTTAGAGTTGAGGCCGTGAAAGAGGGAAGGGAGGTGAGGATTAGGTGAGCAGAGATGATCTGGGTGTTAAATGTTGGGAAGACTTGGTTTGTAGACAAGCAGTGAAGTATCAGGAACATGGAGAACCCTCTAGTTTAACCTACCCATTGTGTCACTACTCGGTCAATTTTTGAGAGCACGTGAAAATGTGAAGCGCTGCCTTCACTCATGACATGTAAATACTCACTAACACATTACTCTACTTCCTGATTCTGCTTAGTTTCAAACTCCCATTAAGCTAGTACTCCATACAAACAGTCACAGAGTTCACTTCGTTGCATTGGTAAAGTTACCTGGATGACTGTAATGGTGTTACTTTTGTATTGACTGATGATGGATGTGACCCAGATCAGCATGAAGGGAAATTAGAGTCCCTCTCATCCTCAGCTTTCCACCCCACAGTCCTTCCTTTTTATTTTATCTTTTCAATCAAGGAGCATGATGCCTATATTCAAGTAACTTTTTTTGTTGATCTACCTCTTAGAGAACACATAATAATAAATAGGATAAATGTAAAATGGAGAAAAGGACACAAAAAAGTTTTTAAAAAATGTTTTTTTTTTTTTTTTGAAAAAAGTCTCAATGGAAAAATAAGTAATAAAATAATTAATTATGTAAACAACTGGGTAGAAGCATCTCCATATACTGTAGTGGATAGTGTATTAATAAAAAAAGAATACCTTTTCTTCCAAAGATGATTTTGTTTTCGCCATTATTTAGACCATTATTCAAGATTGATTGTTAAATAGAAATAAACAGAATGGGGAGGGGAAAGTAAAAAGGATAATATCAATTTCATTATTCAATTTCTTTTTTTTTTTCATTCCTCATTAGATTGACTTACGTTCTTAAGTTTGCAATTCTTCATCTTTTATTTGAATAATTTTTCTGATTGCTTTTGGAATGACATAGGATTGTATCTCATTTTGGATGCATTAGAATTCTCTCTCTCTCTCGCTCTCTCTGTGAACTGCAACATAGTACTCGTTCAGACATTGCAGAGCAGCATGATACTGAAATCATTTCTTTCTTTTTTAATCTTTATTGATGCAACAGGCAAGTAAAGGCCTATTTAGCTGACTAGGGCACAATTTAGGAGGAGGAGAGGAAGAAGAGTGATGTATCACATCTCGCCCCAACCCACAGCCCCCTCTTATAGCAGGTGCCATGGACACTATCTGGATTTTCACCTTTCTGCCTGACAATTTTCTTTCATTTCTCATCCACATTTGTTCTGAACTTCTTGTAAACAATACAGAGCATAGATATGAATGTGTTATTAAAAGATGAGAAAACTGGTAAATGTGAGTCTTTGCTGTTTTTTGTGTGTGTGTGAGGTCATTCAAATAAAACATTTTAAGTAATGTGGTTTAATCATCCAATTAGGTGATAAATTAAAAGCTTGTTAAATCATTTAGCCTTGTTGTAGTAATAACTGAAATGTTCTTTTTTATTATTTTTTATTTTTAACCTGTATTGAAACGTTACAAAAGTGTCGATTTAAGAGCCATGGTGATTTCTTTTAAATAATAAATGCAAACCTATTATCATATTTGTAAAATCCTAAACAGGTTGGTGCACTTTCTGACATGGAAATATTAAAGCTTCTTCCGGATGAACAGCTGAAGAAGCCCTAAATGTTTTTTATATGTTTATATTGAAGATGATTTAGCAAAAGGGTATTTATTAACAAGTTTATTAATGTATTAATCTATTAGGAGATTATAATTATCATGAATTGAAGATTACACATTTGAAACAACTCGGGTTGATGAGCAGACAGAAGTTATACTTATTCTCTAAAATTCCAACACCTGTAGGAGGAGCACAAACTGGAAAATTGAAACTGTTTTTGTGAAAGCATTTAATATTAGAGATGAGCGTTACAGGTGGAGAGAGGATAAAGTAGGATTCAAGAGGTGAGAAAGCACAACTTTTACACAGGTAGCAAGAATAAAATTTGAGTTCTTAACAGTAATATTATGGTAATGCAAATAAAACAACTTTTTACATCAGTTTCTGTGCAAAGTGCTTGATTTACCTGTAGACAGTTAGGGGTTATATTTTGGGGGTTTTATACGTTTTTTTAAAAAGTATTATTATTTTGGCATCAAAACAAAATTGGATTAAGTTTTGATTATTTTCTTGTGTGGGGGTGGGGGGGGGCGGATGCATGACACATGACCAAATGTTAGATTATATACAGAGTAATTAATCGCCTGAAGTAAATATTTAATGATTAAAAATGTCCAGTATTTTCTGTAAAGCGGTGGAAAATCTACGTTCTGTTTATTGACCTGATATTTATTTATTTATTTTTTCCAATCGAATAAAACAGCGAAATTATTTAATGGCTTTCAGCAACATTACATTCGTTATGGTTTTGTTTGAAATGTGAAATTTAGTCGGGAACCGAGACCTGTTTATAGGTTATCACTTTCAAACTCAGGAAGTTAATTATATTCGTATGTTTTCAATAAATGTTAATGTTTGTTGATTAATATTGAAGCGCCATTGTAAAGTTTAAATTGCGTCATTCTCTCATCGACAGAAATCTGTTCAAATGAATAAAACTATTTATCTACAATAGTTGTTATTCCTATTGAATAGAGTTTTGAAGCAGTCTGATTGATTACAGATTTGTTTTCCATTGTGTTTATTAATTTTTATATTGGGGCACTAAAAATGAAGAAATTAAAACTTGGTCTTAATTAAATTATTCCAACGGGTCGGCGTTAACGTTGTGGCGTAATAGTAAGCTATTTGCAATATTTAATAGAACTCTATACAGTATAACAGCATGTTTGTAAAATTCTGTCCCTTTTACGCAATTTTATAACATTATCCGTTGAATCTGATAAGATCTGCGGCAATATTAAATATTATTTTAAAGTATTGTCCAATACAATAACCTGAAATATGGTGTGTTTAAATGGGGTTCTTCCATTTTCTTTCTTTGTAATTATTCTGTAGCTCAAAGGAATTAGAAAACAAAAGTGAAATAAGATATTTCTATAGAATAAAGATAGAGATAAGAATAGAGATCTAAATAAACATTCATGCAAGTATAAAATGCGATTTCTGGAAACGTTTAGGTTACACGTAGTGACCGACTTGAAACGGTAGAAACACTTCATATTTTTCCAGCATGTGGAAGTAAGAGGTAAAATTGTTTCATCCTCAATCTGAGAGAAACGAACACTTTCTGAATGTATAATGTCTGAATGTATAAAGTAATGTATTTTTAACGATGCAGCCAAAATGTCCGTGGAAGAAATAAGATGAAACGCGCTATCAGCTAACTAAAGTTGTTACATTGTAGATTTACAGGTCTCTTAATAATTTAATGGATTTAAAATCTGTCATTAATGTTTCTTGTAGGATGCACATTTTATCTAGAGCACACCTTAAAATGTGTGACGATTAGTATTTTTTATAGTAAAAAAATATAAATCGACATTGTGCAACATTTTTGGCGGTTTTGTGTGTGAAAGTTTAAAAAAACGTTTTAATGGCTCCAGGTACATCCATCCATCCCGTCTCTCTGTCTGCCTGCTGTCTGTATTTCCTTCTATCAATAAAACTCTGTCTATTTATAATGAAAGGGATGCTAAAGTCTCTGTAACTCTTTAATGGACCAAGAAACATTTATTTACTTGTTTGTTTGTTTGTTTATATCCTTATATAACTACACTTATACACACATATACATATACTCATATACAATAATGAAAAAGTATTTGCAAGGGTGTTTTTTGTTGTTGCCATTTTTGCACATTTGTCACATTTAAATGATTCAGATCATCAAACTAATTTTAATATTACACAAAGATAACCAGAGTAAATACAAAAATAGATTTTTAAGAATGATTTCATTTATTAAGGGGGAAAAAGCTGTCTAAAAGTACCTGGCCCTGTGTAAAAAAAAAAAAATTGCCCTCTAAACCTAATAACTGGTTGTGCCACTCAAGCATTTGCAATAACTGGCAAAGACTCTTTTTTTTTTTTTTTTAGGCTTGTGTGTATTTTTGCATATTTGTCACACTTAAATGATCACGAGAAACAAAGTAATTGATGTATCAGTCTGGAAAGGGTTACCTTTGGAACTCGAACAAATCACTGTGAGTTAATGGCTCTCAACATGGCTTGTTGGAGTTCCAAGCATCAATTTCTTAAGATCACAGCATTGTGTTGTTGTTGTTGTTGTTAGCATACTTCATGTTCTCAGACAGGTTCTATTTAAGTCACTTCTTGATTCAACAGGTCTCGCAGTAAGCATGCCTGGGTGTGGCAAGTGAATTTTAACACTGCTTAACCACAGTTCTTTTAAGATTTAGCAAGGGGGCAATTCCTTTTTCACACAGGGCCATGTAGGTTTGGACCACATTTGCCTTAGTAAATCAAATCATCATTTAAAAACTGCATTTTCCGCAGTATTCACTACAGTTATTTTTGTGTAATATCATAATTTGTTTAATGATATCAATCATTTAGGTGTGACAAATACAGTATGCAAAAGTGCTTTTTGTCACAGCAGTGTATACACACACCAAGGAAAAGGTTTTCTTCTTGGACACAAACCATTTTTTGTAAATACCCATTCCTAAAATCATGATAAAATCATTTAACACAGAATTAAGAAACTTTAGGTGTTTTATTAACTATCTACTATAGATGCATATTGGCATGAAAATAAGTTTAATTATATCAGCCTATGTAAAAAAAAAAAAAAAAACATCTAATCGCTGTTGAATAGTTAGTTTGAAATTTGAAATACTACTGACTTTAGGGGGGCAGCACAGTGGCTTAGTGGTCAGCACTGTTGCCCTGGACCTCCAGTGTCTGGGTTGGACTCTCACCTCGGGTCTGTGTGGATGGAGTTTCAAATGTCCAGTTTTGTGTGTGTGTGTGTGTGCGCCAGGGAATGGATTAGCACCCCGTCCATGGAAGTCTCCTGGAATAGGCTCCAGGCCCCCCACCATCCTGTATATAGGAAAGCACTATAGACGATGAGTGAGTGAGTGAGTTTATGGGCTATGGAGAAATTCATGTGGGGGAAAAAATCTAAGGTATTGCTCATCAAAGCCAAATATTTCAGTTTAATAAATTCAATAGTAAACTAACTATTCAGCAGTGATGACATTTCAGAATGTGTTTTTCAAAGGCTGATATCATTAAAATGATCATGATGCTCATATGCTTCCATAACAATCTAATTGCAGTTTGAAAAAATTACAATGCAATGCGCTCCACGCCACGAGGGGCGATAGTAAGCATAGTAGCTGGTTTTGTTAAGGATTCCTTAATGTGTAAGGGAAGCAGAAAAGGAAGCCGAAGAAGTGAGGGGACTTGTGGCCAATAAAAATCGCGCGGGTAAGATTCAAAACAAAAATGGCAACAGAACGAGCAATTGCGTACGTATATTATGGGGACGCTCTTTGTTGTAAAAATACAGTGTATTTTATATATATAACAATATATGTATTGTAATTATAGTAGTAATCACGAGGTATTCGCTTTAATGTAGGCTAAATAGCTTGAATGGTTTTATATTGTATGTAGGTAACGGTAGGCTCTAGTCACTGCGCTAATGTTATGTCAGGCATAAGTTTAGGTAGTTGTAGAAATTATGTTACAGAATTATAGGATCAAATTAATATCTGTCATGTCTGAATGTAGGGTACTAGAAAGAGCTGACCCTTTTCTTCTGAAGCCATGCGACTCCACAGAGACTCAGGACGCTGGAGGAGCAAAAGTTATAGCCACTTATTTAATGGTAAGCACTGGTTTCCAGTCCTGACCCTGGAGTATACTCTGTTCTGTACACCAGGGATTGCTGTTAAATAACTGTTTAGCTAAACCAATTGTGTTTGCATGTAATGTGTAGAACTGTAGATACTCCATGATCAGAGTCTGAATCTTCTGCTTTAGGTGAATGATTGAACCAAATCATATGTTGCAATATTTATTCATCTTTTGAATATGCCCCTTGTTTCATTTTGACTAGGACTGCAGACGTAAACAGAAGATCATGTGCAAGCAGTATGGTGCTGTGGATGACATGATTAAGTTTCTTGCAGGTCTGGAGTCAGCAGAACAGTTCCTGAATGAACCTTGTCCATCCGTACCAAGTGAGAGGGATTTTTCATCATTTTGTATACATTTACATGGTGTCCCACAAAATTTGACATCATTTTGTAACCAATATCTCATAACCAATTCTCGCTCAAATGATCAAAATTTTTAACGAGATATGTAAAAATGTTTTTTTTTTTTTTTTTTTTTTTTAAGTTGAATGTTTTACAATGATAATGGGCTGTTGAGATGGCCACCACGATCGCCTGACTTGACACCTTATTATTTTTATGTGGCTATGATAAAGGACTAGTCTTTATCTCCTCTTTCCCTACAAGCCTAGAGGAACTCGAGCAGAAAATCATTGAGGAGCTGGGGAATGTTATGCAAGATATGCTACAGCGTGTTTGGCAGAAGCTGGACTACTTACTTGACGTGTGTCGTATCACAGGCAGTGCTCATATATTAAACATTTTGTGAAGCTTTCTGAAATCGGTTATGAAATCTATATCTGTTTGAATATGTTGTTGGAATTTTGAGAACGAAAGCTTTTATTTTTCAACAAGAAGCCCATTAATTTTGTTTGCCTAGGACATGTAGATACTCAGATGTTCATATTTGAAATGATGTCATATTTTTCTGTGTATGTAGACTGTATACATGTATATAATTCCCCCCCTTCTCTGAAATATGCTTGCTTTCTTACAATGTGTACTAGAATGAGACATGGTTTCTCTTTGTCTTTTGGTAGCTCAATAATGGAACGTTCATTAAGCGGATTTGGGGAAATACTAATTGATTACATGCCTTATGTACACAGACACTGAGGCAAACTGGAAGGCTTTGAAGGCAGCGTATCTTGAGCAAGTCCAAGAAGTGAATGGGTTGATAGAAAAGCTGGTGGAGCAGATGGAGGAGCTGGTCAAAAAACACCAAACACTGGAGGCTCTGCTGGTAGCGCTCGAAAAGAAAGTATGTTGGTCTGTTTTTTTTCTCCCAAGCAACTTTTCTTTAACTCTTTACCTAGTTTTTGAATAAAGTATTAGAGAAATAAAACTTTATTATAAGTTTTTTTTTTTTTTTTTTTTTTTAGAAATAACTCAAATTATCCGTAATTCTCCTCCAGATTGATACAAATCTTTTCTGTGGCATGATTAGAGATGGTGTATAAAAAAGAACTTTCCTATAAATTATACTCATTAACTATATACAGTATTATCTGTTTCAGAAAGAGGAGTTCAAAGAACATGAGAGAGTGGCACTGAAGTCGAAGCAGAGAGTTATGGTAAGCTTTCATTGAGTAGATTAAGTATGAAGCCACCATTTTCAAAGGACATGGGCCCTGGGTTTAAAACGGAGAAAGAAAATCCATTATTACATAGTCAGGGGACCAAAAAAAAAAAAAGGTCGGCGTTGCTTTCAGTTGCCGTTATAATACTTGAACAGTAACGCTCGATCAGCACTCTGTCTGGGTTGCCTAGATGGAGCAATTTAAAGAGAATAAATAACCAGAATTTAAACACGGAGTCAGGCTACTGTAAATATACAGAAGTCAAAAAGAGAATGATAACATTATTCTTAACAATATGAATTCTTTAGCTTCTGAATTACAGTGTGGGAATTACAAGGGTGAGTCAAAAATTATCTTTTTAGAAATTAAATTGTCTTTTAGGAAAGATAAATGCATCATTTTTGACATAACCTCCTTGCTTTTTAATACGTTTTGTCCATCTGTCAACAAGCTTATGCATTTCCTCATTAAAATGTTTTAGGGTGATTCCATCTCAAATCAACCAGTGGGTGCCACCACATGATCACAGATTTTGCTGATTTTTTTTCACCAATTGTTGGTATTGGCATGAAAATAAAAACCCCCAATTTTTTTGTCCCAACTCCCGCTCGTTAAAAAATGGCAGCCATCTTGATTTTTGGCCTCGATGCGCTTCGAGGTGTTCCACGCCCCTTTTTGAAATCCTATTTTCCTTGATAACTCACTTGCTATATGTCATATGGAGATGAAACTGCGTGTGTTTATGTAATTTTTCATGTAGATTCAGATTCCGTAATCAGAATTTGGTTATCTCTTACGGTTATGGAGATATTTCTGATTTTTTTGGGGGGGGGGGGCTAACCCCCCAGAACCCAAGGTCTGCATGTATATATGCTACTCAAAAAATAGGGGTTACTTCACATCACCTCATCTTGAAAATAAATAAAAATCAGGGGTGTGTTATGCCTGTGTTAAGGGAAAAACTTTTCAAAAAACCAAGCACACCATTGTTTTTCTTGTGAAATTCCCAATTAGTTTGATGTGTCACATGACCCTCTTCCTATTGAAAAAACAAAAGTTGGATCCAAAATGGCCACCATGGTCACCACC
>JAQMYK010000008.1:11156071-11168230 GCA_030014345.1 Clarias buthupogon
AAGGCCAAAAATCAAGATGGCTGCCATTTTTTTAACGAGCGGGAGTTGGGACAAAAAAATTGGGGTTTTTTATTTTCATGTCAATACCAACAATTGGTGAAAAAATCAGCAAAATCTGAGAAGTGATGGTGGAAAATTTCTCTTCCGCTGGTTGATTTGAGATGGAATCACCCTTTAGGCTAAGTCGCGAGCCACAAATACACCACTGTCTTCACTTTGTCAAAAGTGAATCTTCATCAGCTGCTTTCAGGGGACCAAACAGGGGAAAGTCAGATGAAGCAAGACCAGTACTATAGGGAGGATTCTTCACCACAAAATGTAGTTTTTGCAGAGTCTCGACAGTGGACAGGTGTGTGCAAACGTGTATTATGAAGCAAGATCACAAGGCCCTTGGATAGCAGTACTCTGCGTTTAGACTTCAGCTCTTCAATAAGCATGTCACTGTAACGAGCACTGTTTTTTGAATTTTTTCCCCGATAGTGTTCCAATACTGGCCCTTAAGAATCCCATAAAACTGTAAACATCAATTTTCCAGCTTTTTCTTGGTAGGCAATTGAGGATGTTTCCGTTCCATACTCAGCTGTTTACTCTCGGGCTCGTAGTGATGCGTCCATGTCTCATCACCAGTAATGATTCTCTTTAAGAAACTTAAACCTACCTTAGTGTATCAGCCAAAATTTTGTTTGCAGATATCCAAACACTTCAGTTTGTCCTCTTTTTCGGCACCAGGTACACCCTCAGACCACAAAAAAACAAATCACTGTGTGCTGCTCTTCTTCCATCTAAATCACAAGTGGGGCATTCGATTTTTGGTTGATTTGCAATGCCCAATTACAGATTAACCAATGTAACACATTCTCACTACAGTCACAACAGCCTTGAACAGTAATCACTGAAAAGACAGTGCAGTCGAAAGAGTGCAGATAAGTTTTTACTCACACTTGTATATTGCTATCCTGTCATGATTTTGTTGAGATAAATAACTTGTGGTAGCTGGATGGTGACTAACAGGAAGTGTGAGTGATTCAAGACCTTTGTTTGAACCTTATGTGGATTCTGCTGTTAGGAATACAACTGTGAATTATATAGAATATGTCCACAACTCAGGGTTTCAAACGATTCTTCTGCAGCTAGCAGTATTTCTACCCAATTGTGAAGCTCCAAAATCTTCCTTCACATTAAACTACTTTTTTTTTTTTCCTTTCTTTTTCCAAATCTTATTCCACTCTATCTACAATATCACATTTTTTCCCTGACCGTTAGAAACAGATGAATCTGCAAATAGACGATTCCCTGCAGAGAACCCAGGATGCCTTGCATGCTTGTGACCGGCAGCTTTCTGAACTCAAAATGAAAGCAGCTAAACGCCTTGCCAAGGTGGCTTATTGGACAGCTTTAAGAGACAGGTGAGCAGCAACTTAAGGCCATTGCAAACAAAAATCTTTCATTCAAGCATGCAATTATTTTGTTTGTATAGATGTGCATCATCCAACAGAAATTGTGAGTAATTTTGAAGATAACTTTAGATATTATTATTATTATTATTATTATTATTATTATTATTATTATTAGAAGGTGGTTTATTATTAGAAAAAGAGAGGCTGCAAAAAAAAAAAAAAAGAAAGTCATGGGTCTAAGCTGGTTTTAAAGGCCAGTCATTCATAAGCGTAGTCTTGTCTAGTCCAGTCATTATTAAATCATGTCAGGGAGGAAGACAGTCTTGAGTTGCTGCAGGAAGTACTAGCACTCCACATACCAAACTACCCTGTACAAAATGTGAATGGCATATTATTTACCTACCGATCTTTTTGCCCGTTAATTTTATGAGGTATGTGCCGTTGGAACTGAATTAAACCAGCACTTATGAGCAACCCAAATGAAACTGAACTAGAAATAGCTGAGGTCCTGGCTGCACTCTTTTCAACCCGGAGATTCTTTCAGTGTATAACCTGGTTTGGGCATCCCACATCAACTTGGCTGTAACTGTATCTCATTTCAGATTGCAATCCACATTGGAAATCATTCAGGATTATATGCAGGGCAGGTTGTTGTCTGTGAGCCTTTCTGAGCTGTGTCTAGAGCTTCTGCCTCGCTCCACCCAGGAGTCCCTGGAGCCTCTGCGTCTGTCTGTAACCATGACCACAGACGACCACTTCCGTCTGCAGGTGAAAATGGTTATTTTTTATATATATATATATATATATATATATCATCTAATAATTTTTATTTATTTATTGTTTTTTTGTGGGGGGGGCCTGAGATTTATTTGTGTTGATTTTGTGACAGAGTACGAGAGAAAGTATTGTTCAAGGTATGTGTTACCTGCTCCAGGTTTTTCAGGGCACTGCAGGTCTCTTAGAGCAGTCAGTTGAAGGCCAGGTAAGGGAGATGAGTGCTGCATTGGTGGAAGTGATGAAGTGCTACATTAGCCAAGGAAAGATGCTTGCTGAAATCCAGACTCTGCATTCAAGGTACTAAAAAAAATGCAAAACTGAAATGGTTGTACCAAGGGAACTTGGACACAACAGGGAAGCTGTCAGTATTTTTGAAGTTGTAAAACAGTAATTAAAAATATCTTTTTGGAAAGGTGCAAAATTACAGGTTAAATATCACTGCACATTTTAAATTTGATTTAAAAAAAATACTCATTATAGCCTCAGTCTTAACAGTCTAAACAGAGGTTTCCCTCGTGTTCCAGGAGTTCTTGCAATCCCCATTTGGTCCATGTGTCTCCTTTGAGCAAATTTTTTAACAAAAAAAACAATGTGTCTCAGGTTTGCAATTGACTGGTGTCCAGCAAAGCGCCTGCTGATTTTCCTCAAGTCTGCCACCACAGTGTGCCACCTGGAACTGGAGGACGGCTACCCGTCAAATGGCCGTGCCAAACTGCTTGCTGTGCGCAAAGATGGCAACCTTCTCAATCTCTCTGCCCTGCAGGTAAAAATGACAGAAAAGATGCAGTGCAGTATTCTAATAGCAATGCAGGATGTCTCCTGTTTCATAAAGTTAAAATGATTAAACATACAGTTTAGAAAAGTAAGAAAAAATTGTTAAATTTCCATATGTCCATAAATATTTGGACATTAGCAAAGTTATTGTTTCATTCAGTTTCACTGTATATCAGGTTTGATGTTCAGATTAAATATGATTAAAAGTAGACAATTTGATTTTTTAAAAAAAAGTAAAATATTTAAAATGAAATTTTTGTGATTTCAGTTCTCTGTAATTTTTACCGTGATTTTAGTTGAACATTGCAGGAATTACAGCACTTTTAATACATCATCTCCCATTTTTAAGAGTTCAAAAGTAATTAGATAGTTCATCCAGTTGTGCCTTGTTCCCTCATAATGTCCCCCCCCCCCAAAAATTATTGTAATGGTTTAGTGTGATATTTGCATTTGGAATCTATTGCTCGTTAACTCTCAATATGAAGTCCAAAGAGCTGTGACTGTTAGTAAGACAAGCCATCTTTATAATGAAAAATTAAAACAAAGGCATCAAGGAGAGTCTCACTAGCATTCACTAGCTTATTTTCTCAGTTATTTTGGATTTATTGAAGATGTGACTACTGATTAGAAGCAGATTACTAATCAGAGGGTCCCTGGTCCAAACCCCACCACCACCAAGGCACCTTGAGCCCTTGACCCTCAACTGCTCATATGTGTAGTGAGAAAAATTTAAGACACCTTGGATAAGGGTGTCTATCACCTGGCCTGCATCGAGTTGAGCATTTATTTTACTTGCTAGTTTTTTTTTTCTCTGTGATAAGATAAAGCCCATTTCCCAACATTTTCTCATGTCCTACAGAAGTGACAGTTGGGGTACTCTCCCATAATCTGAGACAAGTGTTTAATGGTTTTTAAATTATGCCAGACACCAATGAAATTTTCAAGCAAGCAATCTGTGGCAGTTTTGTAGTTTGCATTGCAGCCTGATGTGAAGGAGTGTGCTGCTGCACTAGGACTAGAGGATAAAATATAGGCATATCCTGTTACGAAAATTGTTCATAAACAGCACTTTATATCAAAATTGTATTTCATGGAGTTTGTATTTAAACCAAGTAGACTTTGTGAGCGCTCTGGTGTAAATGTGGAGAGCGAATAACATGGGAGTCTATTTTTTTGAGGCATTTGATTGAGGGTTTTATTCTCTTTATTTGATAAATATTAATCAAATCATAATTTATCATTTGTATGTGTGTGTATTGCTGCTATTTTGTGTTGTTAGATATGGTGTGTGGTGGGTTTTTTTTTTTTGTTGTTAGTTTTTTCCTTTCCCCATGGACCTACAGATGCAAATAAACCTTAACCTAAAATCTGTTGTATTGCATGAAATTGAGGCATTTGTGCTTGTATGAACTTTTATGCTGGTCTTGATTTCAAATTGCACTGGAAGTTAAATATTTTGAAATAAAATATATAAATAATTGTAAAAACGTTATTACGTTTATCTTCGCCGTACAGCCTGTGAATGAATAATTATTGAGGTGTTTTTATTTTATTTTATTTTTTTACTCTTTCATTTGGAGAGGAGGTGTTTGGGGTTGGGACAGACCTATCCAAAGAGGTTTTGACTGAGTTGCCAAAATGAATCTGAAACCTTTAGCAGGGTTATAGTATAAACACTGTACAGTGTTATTTGTGTATAAATGTTGCACATTTGTATAAATGTATGTAAACTCACTGTTTTTTATTGCTCGTCTTTTTAGCCTGCTGTGATGAATCCTACTCTGACAGATTGGCTGGAGTTTCTCTCCTCATATCCAGACTTCTGATCGCTGCTGGCAGCATCACACGTGTCTGGTGGAATAGGGTCCCAACATGAATCCATACAAGGGGGGGAATGGCTGCATCTTAACTGTATGTGAAACAGTTAAGATAAACAAATAAATAGTATGTGTCTACATAAAGCAATACATCAACCGGCACAGACTTGCAGCAATATGTATAAAAATTGTTTGTCTTGTTCTGTGTATCCTATGTTATATATAGGATATAATATATATATATATATTTCCTATGTATATCTTATGTTCTTTATATATGAATTTATGCCTGTTCTGCTAAATATTTGTATGTTTGTTCTGTAATAAATTGTAAAAGACTGATAGTGTTGATGGTAAATACAGAGAATTCATCCAGTGTATCCAGTATCCAGTTATCTGTCTACATACACTCATCAGCCACATAAATCAGAGCACCTGGACCGCTGCTCATTTAAGTAATTATTCCGTCAACTAATTGTGGCAGCATGAAACTTGATACTGATGTCAGTCAACAGCATCAAAAGATGTCCAGAATAGGTAAAAAAAATATATATATATGGGTAGAAAAATTAGTACCATTAACTGTGACCATGCCTTAGTTGTTGGTTCCAGACTGGTTTTAACATTTTAGAAACTGTTAATGAGCTGAGATTCTTACACACCGTGGTCTCTATGGTTTACACAGAATGGTGTGAAACACTGAAATAGTGAAATGGTGAAAAAGGTCAAAGGAGAATGAAAAGTTTGAGCTAACAGGAAATCTATGTTGCATCAAAAAACCTCTCGTCACAGCTGATTAGCAGAAAAGTGTATCATAATCAACATGTAAAATCTTCTGCGAGATGGGTTACAAGAGTATAAGCCTATCAGGATCCATTCCTGTCAGCCATTAAAGGACATCTGAAGCTTTGTGCTTATTAAAATTGGTTATTGGAAGATACCAGGTAAGACACATCCATGAATATGAACTAAGGCCTAATTTAAACCATATTTTGGTTAATTGGTACAATCTATCAGTGAAGATGAAAGGTGGTTCCTGATATTCATGCCCAATGATTACCAATATTCATACATCGCTTATCCTGTACAGAGTCACAAGGGGGGTACGCCCTGGAAGGGGCCAATCCATTGCAAGGCACACACCCGCACACACTATGGGCAATTTGGGAATGTCAATTAGCCTAATCTGCATGTCTTTGGCCTGTGGGAGGAAACCCACCAAGAACATGCAAACTCTGCACACACAGACCCGAGATGGGAATCGAACCCTGACCCTGGAGATGCAAGGCCACAGTGCTAACCACTACGCCTAATTATTAACATTTATTATTTATTTTATGTGAGACCAACTGTGAACCGCCCTTTCCCCTTCTCAGACAAGGATAGTTAATTCAGGCCTATATATTTAACATTTAAATAAACAATAATTCATTGATTTTTATTTAGCTTTTGCTTCATTAATGTCAAATAGAGTGTAACTATACTTATTGTTTAATGTATTTTTAATGTGGAACAATACCACATTATTGTCTATAAAATACCTGTTTGCCTTTTGTGTAAACTGATTTCACCACTAGGAGGCAGTAAAGATCAATATTTTTTTTAAAGAAGGCTTCATGAATGGTTCAATCCTTTTAGATTCCTCCTTAAGTGGTTCTATTTGGAGATGTCTCTGAATTAACACCCTCTGTTGTAGGGTGGGTTTTACTGTATGTGGTGTTTTTCAATATTGTACTATTGTTAAATGTAAATTTCTCAAAACAATTTTGTTGTATTAAACTTGAGAATAGATCATCCTCAAGTCCAGTTACTTGCCCTTCATTCATCCATTGATAACTTGATTTATTTCCTAGAAAGCCTCCCCTCCCCTCCCTCAGTCATCCCTATTCCTCAGTTAATGAGTGATTCTATTACACTCGCACAGTCTTTGCTCATCGGTTATTGGCTAACAGAGATGTAAGGCCCACACTGGCACTAACCAATAGGAAGAGGATGTGGAAAGGTGGTTATGAGGGTAGATTGACCCACTTTTGTATTGCATGTGTGAAGGAGGAAAGCCTCTTCACTCAATCAGTTTTGGTAAGCCTTTCAACAGGTTTTAAAGTAAAGCTTATAGTGAAGTGGAGCTTAGCTTGCCTTGATCAATTCTACTAGACAAACCAAATTATGTCAGGTGGGCAAAAAAATTCTCAGAGATAGTGCGCCTGTATCTATGATTCTTGCAGTTATCTCATCAGCCAATCATATGGCAGCAACACAGAAATAAATGCAGGTCAGAAGCTGATTACTGAGAGCTTGAGTAATTCAGAAACTGCTGATCTCCTGAAAATTTCACACACTGAGGTTTACATGGTGTTTTAAAGGTGTAAAAACAAATTTCATTGAGTGAAGATACTTCACAAGGATAAGCGCGCAAAGCTTCTAGGCCAGAAATTTAACAGCATACAGTCACTCAATCAGTTTGCAGTGTTGATGTGGAGCCTATCCTGGGACTAAATGTAGACCAAGGTTTGCCTATTCAGTTCAACCACCAGCTCCTATATCGGTAAGCTCCTCTAGCATTTTCCTTGAGAATATTATGTGAGTAATTGTCTAAAATAGCTGGAAACCTATACTCTGCACCTCAGCCCACTGCACAGGTTTGCAACTCTGGCCCTGGAGTACCTCTAGTAGTAGTGGTAATAATGCAGTAGATTCAAGATGTGTGAGTGGGGAATCATCCATAAGACTTGACTTGTACTCAGGCTTGTCCTTAATATTTACTAGAGTCACTAGTCTGTCATTCTATCATTTGTTGCTAAAATACACAGCCTATTCAAGAAAAAGTTTTCACACACATTTTATTGGCTGACTTTATTATGGTGCACAGTGTGCTGGTGAAATAGATAACCTGATCATTTAGTACAATCAGGTCATCATCTGACTTTATTTTATTCCCTCATAATATTGCTGAGCCTAGACCTGACCAACTGAAGCAACCCCTGATCATAACACTGCCTCCAGAGGCTTACACCGTGGCCACTATGCATGATAGCTACATCGCTTCATTTGCTTCCCTTCTCACCCTGACATACCTCTGGTGTAGAGTTGATCCAGACTCATCAAACCATATGACCTGTTGTCCAGTTTTTATGATCCCAAGCGAATCTTAGTGTAGGCCTATTTATTTCCTGATTAAGCTCTAACTCACCTATCTCATCACATTGTGCATGTGTAAACGCTCTTCCTTTTTAAAATGGTTCTTTACCGGGCATTTAAGTGATCTTTATTCATGATTTTATTTTTTCTGACTAAATTTTTTCCTGGAAGTTTCAGCAGTCTTCACAGGTTTTAATAATGTGTTGAATGGTTCTTAACACAATTCCAGTCATTTTAAATTTCATAAGCCATAAAAGGATTAAAATATTTATTTTTCTTATAATGCACCATTTTGTATTTTTAAATTTTTTTTAAGTAAATGAAAATGCCGAATTGTATATTTTATTCATGTGTCACATTCATTATCCCCCATTAGTCCCAAATTAAACCCATTCGTTTTTGTCATAATTTCTGTTAGGAATAAACATTCATTCCTTCACAAACCTGTTTTTACAAAAAAAAACAGCAGCACAACTTCTCATGTTACTGAGAAACCACAAAGCTCTTTGTCCTGAGGAATTTCCCATGTTGGAAAACTTATACCTTTACCTAGAATTACAAAGCACTGACTCTAAAGACTCCTTCCAGGAAAGCTAAAGAAACATATCCTTACAGAAAACTGTCAACAATTAACAATTTTGAACATTTTAAATTGTGAAGTGTCAGAGAAATGAAACATACTAAAACTAGTTCATATACGCCTTGAAATCTTTATCCGTGTCTGAAGTAGTAAAAATGCATCATCTGAGAGGTATTTCAGTTGGTGCAATAACAGACACGCTCTCTTAGACTTCTGAGACCTACAGTATGTGAGCTTGTTAAAGAAATAGTAAAAGAGGCAGCATTAGGATAATATAAGGATAAAGCATGAAAAAACGAGTTGTTTTGTCTTGCTAATTTGTCTTTCTGATACAAGAAGTTAACTTCATAAAACTGTAATACCTTTATGTAACATACTCTATATCATTTTTAATTATGATTGTCCTGTTTGTGTTCATTTGAAGGCTTGAGAAAAATAATCACTTAATACCAGAAACAAAAATTTTGTAACATGGTGTAACCAAGGAAGACGACGCACACACAATCATGTTTTTAGTAAGTCTTTATGCTGTAAATGAGATCTGACTACACTTGACATACATTTATATCATATATAACTTTGTATTCAGTAATTACACTTTACAAAAAAATATATTTATGTATAGAATATACACATTTTTGGAACATTTCAAGTCAGTATAGATTCATATTTACACATTTTTACAAAGTGGCATGGACTTGAGCTGTGGTGGCAAGACGGATTTTTTCATTTGCATTACTGATCTGGACCATTTTTAGGACCCTTTTTCTTTTGAGGACCCTAGTTCAGACAATTCTTAGCACAATTAAGTACTGTTTTATCCTCCTACATTCCAGCTTTCTGGTTATAATTTACAAGATTTTATGAATATTTAATACTTGACCATATTTTATGTGTGGAAAAAAGCAAAGAACTTGGTTATAAGTAGGAACTGTGCAATATGATCACACATATGAGTGTAATCAAATACAGACTGCATGGTACTTCTTTTATCTTCAGTAAATGCTCATCTTGGTCAGGGTTATAGTGGCTCCAGACCTCATCCTGTGAATGCTGGTCATGAGAAAGAAATACGACCCTGAATGGGATGCTGGTCAATAAAAGGGCACCATGTACACACATTCACACTGAGTGGAAATTGAGAAGAATCAATTATTCTACCGGCATGTCTTGAGAGGTTTGAGAAAATCCAAATGGTCAATGAGATACCATGCAAAACTCCCAAAGTAAACTGAGTAATGTCTGGTACATGTCACACCAAAAGCATGGAAGCTGACGATTTCATGTTAATGCAAAGTATAAATCTGGCCGTAGGGCCCATGCCTCCTTCAGTTTCAGAATTTAAAATATTCAAGGTCATTGCTTACAGTACCTGAATTGTCATTTGATGTGATGCAGATGACCTTAAAAAATATGGTCATGTCATTGTTCTGACGCACTCAGTACTTGTGCGTTCCTTCAAACCTGTAATCATTGTCTTTAAGCACCATCAGAGCCAAGCGTATGCTGGTGGATCAGCAATGGCAAATTTGTTGTCAATTAAATCAACCAGGACCCACTCCTGTAGACTCAGTTGCCTTGCAGTAACAGCTGCCAAAAGCTCCTCATGCATCAATGCGGAAAGAGAGAAGCTTCTCGGAGTGCATGTTGTTAAGGGTGCGCAGATCTGGCAGTTTGAGCAGCAGCTTGGTGAAACGAGAGACATCACCAGGGGCACTCTTGCTGACCAGTGTACGAAGGGCTTTAATCAGGCTGTCCTGGAGCATCTCCACTGACTTTACATTTTCTATACCAGAGCGATCTGAAAAATAAGCAAGAATAAATTATTTGCACATATACTACCGCAAACACAACTAATTTATGAAATGACTGATATAAAAATTCCCATTATATATTTTGATTGCTCATTCACAATAAGGTAAACTAAATAAAAGGCTAACCTGTAGAGACCAGCACCACAGCAGTGAAAAGACCAAGTTCCTCTGCGGAGAGCTCTAATGCACTGAGTTTCTCACTGAAGTCAAACATGGTTCCTAACAGGGCTCCCATTCCCATACTCTTCAAAGCTTCTAGGCTGTAGGTGGTGCCCGAAATAAAAGTGACAGTCTTCTCTTTGACGTTAAACAAGGATGCAAAACGTACCATCAACACCTATGAAAAGAACCGAGAATAGAAACAGACCAAGGTTAGTCACTGCTAAGGGTAGAGAATTATGTGTATATCAACAAATGTCTCCAGTGATAATTAATATTGATATCTCTAAGCCAAACAAGGTTAGAGATAACCCAGAACTGTAACCTCAACTAAACAATTTATTTTACTGGAGACATAAAAATTGCAATGCATACCTTTTAAATGTCAAGGCTACCACTTATCAACATTTCCCAGATAAAGGTGCAGGCTTCCCAGCATAGACCTTATATAATCATGCATACAGTATATAATCTACGGTTCATAGACATCAAGTTACATAAAACGCTGCCCTGCCTCTCTCTCACACGATCACTCAAATTGTTGACAGGCAACTGGAGGAACGACTGTTTAAAGGTGTCTTTTTTTAATAATTCTAAATAAAACCATAACTAAGATTTGGGTTCTTCAACGCTGGGAGGCCATTAATACTCTTCCTATATGAGTGTGATGGTTTCACATTATAAATATGCTTGTGACAGTAAAACTAACCCAATGTGGGGATCAAGGATGTGAAGCCTCACTCCATAAACTGCAGTGTGTGTCTTTTGAACAGTTTACAAAAATAGGCTGGGAAACTGGCTTGCAGTATCTGAAGCATAAAACATCGCAACTGAAAGTGAATGTTTTTGCATTCCTGTATGACATTGGAACAAAACTTCCAAGAGCGATTTGGAGGTGCCTTCATGCCTTTTGCCTTCCAGTTTGTAATAACCCAAGTAGGGCATGGGCATGAGGCCAAAATAGTACATTTCCAGGCCTCCCAGCCTAAGGGACACATGCATTTAGAACAGTCCCAGACAATTAAATTTTGAGTATTTATTTATTTGCCAATTAATTTATTTGACATTCGGGCCCAGCACCAGGCCAATATCAGCAAGCGCAATCAAATATCTAGCTCCACCTATATAATATCTTTTTGCACCCCCAGTAGCTTATATTAAAAAAAAAATTCAGATTCAGATTTTTTTTCAGCCCAGTAGGTTTACCTCTACAACTAAGTTGTGCCCACAGAAAGCCAAGAACCTCATATCTTTTTTACACTTTTATAGCTCTGAGCTCTGACCTGAAAATTGCAATCTGTTGATAGACTTCTGTGCACTGTTTTTTTTTTTTTTTTTTTTTTTAAGTTTTGTGTGAAAACTGAGCAAATGAGATAATTATGAGTGTTTACCAATAAGCTATGGAACAAGGAGTGCAGCCAGTCAGCTGTCATGTACATGAAAAAGGCCTCTTTCTGTAACATTAAGCAGTTTCTATCTGCATCGGTTGATTAAACATAGTAGACCAGTTAAAGAAGCTCAAAGTCTGGCTTACAAGATTAGGAAGGACTTGACGAATGGTATACTTGATTGGTCAATCATACAAACACAATCTCGTTTTTTTTATTTTATCATGGATAACTCCTGTTTATGTTTTGCTTTAAAAATAGTACTTATAAAATGCTTCTTCTAATACATACATGCATACACACACACACTATATA
>JAQMYK010000008.1:11168330-11181361 GCA_030014345.1 Clarias buthupogon
TTCAGCAAGGTGATTTGATCGTTCTGCGATAGAGTGCTGAAACCTGGGATATGCTTGGCAAACTCCACAACCTCACGCACAGCTGGTGTGAAGCTTAGAGAGAAATCTTCCCAAATTTCCTGTGGTGTCTTGTTAGGATCTGCCTGAGGATGCATGTTCATTGGACAAGCCTGGAAATAGTAAAGATGTTTTGCAATTGCTTTAGTTTAGAGCCGGTTACCGAGTTTTTTGTGTTTTAGTGAGAAGGTTGATATTGTTCATAATTGACTAAGATCCTATTAGTTAGCAACATTAAACAGTTTGCTTTCTTTTTTGTCTAGACAACCACAGACTCACCAGCAGAATGTCTTTGCGGGTCTTCCATGGGCAGTTTTGCACCGGGATATTGTTGCTGTTCCCTTTTGCCTGCTGAGCCAAATACCAGCTACTGTTGGGGATGTATTGCCCATTGTTTTGGTGTGGGAGCCTCTGCTGCTGCTGGTTTGCGACTAGTAAGGAGTGAAGGTGTTGTTTATTATCAGGTTCAAAGCCATTGCCTTGTAGCGCTGCATCAGATTGATATATTATATCGTGGCTATTCATATTGTAGCCAGAAGCAAAGCAATTACTGTTGTGGATGTCCATCTCAACCTCGTTTTGAGACTGTAGTGTTGCACTCAGCTTATCATGAGCATAGACAAAAGTCTCACGATGAGCTTTGGTAATGGCAGTGATGGTGCTGTCCAGGCCTGGACTAGGGCACAGAGGTGGAGAGGTGGCAATTCGAGGAGGGCTCTTAGCAGTTTGAGCAGAAGGCGATGTTGGAGATGGTGGAGAGGGAGAAGGGGCTACAGGCACAGCAGAAGGCTGGGGCTGAGAAGCTACTGTCAGACCTGGGCAGGGAGATGAGGAAGATGATGATGAGGATGATGATGTGCTGGATTTGAGAGTAGCCAACTGAAATTCATTCTGCAGCTGGTTGTTCACCATGTTATTCATGGCACTCTGCATCTCAGCAAGCATGCGCTGTTTTTCACGCTTCGGGATGCGACCAAAACGGACAGCTGTAATTGGAAGATAACAGCTTATTAAGGTTATAAATAAGGTTATTTGCGCTTGTGTTTTTGCTATTAGACAAAGGAAATATATTGTCAATGGAACTTACCATCACGAGACATGCCAACAGACAAACACTTCTTGAATCGGCACTGCTGACACCGATTGCGATTGATCCTCATAATTGTGCACGTTTCGTTCTTCAGGCACTTTTTGTACTGGATATTCTGCTGGATGCTCCGACGAAAGAAGCCCTGTCAAATGTGAAGGAAAAAAAAGGCATATTTTTCAAATTTAACACTCAGTAGTCTTTCAAGCGCCATATCACGATAACTATAATAACATTTTTACCTTGCAGCCTTCACAGGCATGAACGCCATAATGAAAGCCTGATGCCACATCCCCACAGACTTTGCAGAGTAGCACCATTCCATTTAGCTCTTTTATATATTCAAAGAAAAAAAAATTACGTTAGTCTCAATCATGAATGGAGCATCACTGAGGATTGTTGTTGAGAAAGAGTCAATGTTACTCACTTGTAAGAGTAGCAACCGATTTGTTGGGTGAGTTGTATGTGACACTGCTTTCATCACGACCCCTTGGGGACGCTCCTGAGCTTGATGAGCTCCCATCTTCACCACATGCTGAACTACTGGAGCTACTGCTGCTGATGTACATACGGATAGAATCATGGGAACCATTAGGAGAAGGTGGGAAAGATGACCCAAAGCATGGCTGTGTCAGGGACTGCAGACTGCTGTTGGAATTCTCGCTGTACATGGAAACTGGGCTGGTGCGATTAGGAGAACCTCCACATGATCCGATGTAAGAGATTACTCCTCCTAGTAAATATAAGAGAGGAATACATTCAGAACTATGATAACAATTTGCCTCTACGTGTGCACTTAACGGAGATGGCTAAAAACACAAAATAACTATGAGCAGTAATATCATGCTGTACAAGGGTTATGTTTATGACTGCAGCTGGGGCAGTGCCCAGCCACATGACAAAACTTGTGTGTCACACTCTTGATTCATTTTAAGCATGATTCAGATGCACATTGTTTTGTCATAACATAATTAACATCATAGCACCATAATGATAGCTGTAGTCAGATTACTCTTAATAGGATGCAAGCAAGACAAGGAAATCCCATTCAACACTCTGAAGTCAGGTTAAATCCAATGATTAGGTTAACAAACAAATATGCCTTTTTTATTGTCATGTACTTCCTTCCCACCTTCACTTCCATTCTTTATGTAAAACTCATAATTAATGAGTCCTCATTAATTATTTTTGTATTTATTTACTTTAGTCTTCATTATAGTGCATTTAAATTCATTTCATGCTTTTGATTTGTTTAACCCATTAAATACTATGAGGAGTTTAACACTGTCAGTTCTGTCAGACATTTTAGAGGCCAAATATCCCCAGATTTTATAACAACAACAACAACACGTGCAGGCACATGTGCTAACCCAAATCCATCCCTATGGCTTATCTCTTAACTTTTACAGCAATCTTTATCAACGACATCGAGCGCAATAAGTTACAAAATAACAACATAATTAAAAGACAAATCTTTGATGGAGCGACACTTCAAGTGAAACCAGTGGCCGTAACGCGCATGCGTGTAATGTGCCCGAAGCGTCATGCGAGCACATCACTGTGCCACGTGCGCTTCTGAGACACACGGCTTCACAACGAGACCGGCTGTGTGAACCGCATTCCAACTGAGTGCCATCATTAAAACTCTACATTTTGAAGGAGCTTGTCTTCTTTTAATTTCTAGAGTATATCATAGATATATTAAATGTTATTCTATTTAATAGGTGGATGTTGTGAAAAACGTTATCAATAAGGACTGTGTGGTAAAAAACAAATCTTACGTTTAGTCAATATGGAAAACAAAAACATGTATATATAAAATGTATATATGAATATATGAATAATTATTCATACATGAATTTAACTATATATATATATATATATATATATATATATATATATATATATATGTGTGTGTGTGTGTGTGTGTGTATGTGTGTGTGGATAGATAGATAGATAGATAGATAGATAGATAGATAGATAGATATTATAGATTTGTATAAAAGATAGTATAAAAATGCATGTCAATAATTATACACACATTTACACACAAACACATTGTATAAAACATCATTCTGACTGCCAGTTACATGAAGAGTTTATAAATATCTTCTACTGTTTGTCATCTATTTATCTATGTCACCAGTAGGAGGAGAGAAAACGTTGTTACGTTCTCTTGGATCGTTCCCATGTCCTACTTTTAAACCTAACGTGAGGTTATGAGGTGCAGCCCGCATCCCTGTGTTCTGTCCAATCAGTGCGCGCGCGCTGCTCACGTGGCTACTCCACAGTAGGCCTGGCTCAGCGGGGAGATTATGTAATGAGCGCGAGCGCGCCAATGGTCGAGGGAGGAGAGCCGGAGTGAAAACAAAGCGCACATGGCGCTCCATGTGAACACGCCTGGACACGCGTCGCTGCGCGCATCTCAAGCGTGCCCGTACACCTGACTTTTCTGTCCTGACCTAGTTCCTTAAACACGATGAGTACACTGTCTTGCCGCGTGATCTCCTTGTTTGTTGGTAACAGAAATAACCGTTCTGTATTTCCAGGAGCGATATGCATTAATCCACAAAATTAACAATCTGCAGGCTATTCTCACACTTTCATATTATTCACTATTATAATTCACTATTAAAGCTGTTTATTCATTAAATAAAAAAAAATATAAAAAACATTAACTGCAATGATAAGCACGCATTCCACCATCTAGTATGTATAGAATACATTAAACGAATAATAATTTCAGATGTCCAGCAGAAATCAACCCTGATAATAATTCTTTAACGTCTAGCGAACACGAACCCAAATGTACCTAAAACACATTCAGAACTGATATTCTTTAATCCTGCAGTGTTTCTTACCGGTGTTGTTGTTCGAGTCCATTGTCGTAGTCATTCTGATCTTCAATCATACAGGTGTCGAAACGAAACCTGTAATCTAGACAAGCTGTATTCTTCGAACGCGTTATAGACAATGCTTACATGCATGCACTTCGAAGAACATGGGTTAAAAAACAAACGAAAAAAGAAACGAAAAAAATATAGCGTTTAGCCGACAGACTTTCCTACTCAGACCCTGGCTCTAAGATGATGTTGAGACCTACTGTACTGATGTGCCGGTTTGCTGTCTGAGCGCAAAAGTAAGCGTGTGAGACTCCAGGGCGCCTGTGCTTGTCACTCGATCGCAGTGTGTCGCTGTGAAGCGCTCCGTCACGACGCGTGTTTTTGCTGAGGCTGGTGCAGTTTAGCGCGCAGGTGGGGCACTTCAGTGAGAGCGCACGAGGCGCGAAATGTGTCCATGTGACCCGCTGAAGAGTCTCGTGGCCCAGTGACACACTTTCAGAGCACTTCACAAAAGTCCTTGGGTCTTCAGCTGGGGGGTTTTTACTTCTTGGATAGACCCTGTCTGCACTATCTCACTGACCATATGCAATCACACACACACACACACACACACATCTGTTCTTATGCACAATTTATCCTCCAACCCATTGTAGCAGGAAACTCTATTGGACACTGGTCCTCCACGACTGAAGCTGAAGATCCCGTGTACCCTATTACCCAAAGCATCAATGGAACACCATCATTTCTCCTCTTATAACATAATTGTACCATTCTCAGCACAAGGGGTGTGGCTCTGTGACATAAAGAACGGCATGTACGCACATGCCAAATGGAAATAGACGTCTATACATTTTATGATTAAATGTATGCACCAAAATGTGTTACTTTTTTGAGGAAATATGATTCAGCTACTAATTATGACTTCTTGCAGAATGGCCAGGTCAACCAGGACGTGATTCTATTGATTTTTTCGGAGTGTTTCAAGATTTGGTCTTTGGGACAGTTCATGCTCATATTGCCTAATACAAGGACCCTTTAAAAATCAAGACAAATCTTTGGAATTGTCACCTTTATGCATGCTTAGAGTTGGATATATTTCAATCTGAAAAGAAGGAAACAAATAGGATCCCTAATAACAGCAACAAATGTTGGTCCATACATTAATTACATCACGAAACTTTGGGTGTCTATTTACTTCTTGCATTTTGTGTAACTACATTATGAAAGATTATTTGCTCTTCTGGGCTTTTGGAACATTGCGTTCAAGTCCTAATAACAACAACAAATGTTGGTCCATACATTATATGACGAAACTATGGGTGTCTATTTACTTCTTACATTTTTGTGTAACTACATTAGGAAAGATTATTAGTTCCTCTTGGCTTACTGTGCTTTTGGAACATTGTGTTCAAACTTCACGACTTGCAAGTTTGGCCTTAATTTGCATATAGAGTTTGTGTTAATAGCCCTCCACCCTTCACTGTTAGTAAATTTATGGCAGGTATAATGCTGATGGGTGGAGTGCAATGCCATACTACACTGTGGTATGTATTTCTGTATCGCTGCTGTGGTAAATATGGCCTATTTCCATTGAGTCTTGTAGTAGAGGGAAGCTGACAAATTATGCAACAGATGGCACAATGGCACAATGTTTTGTATCACTGCTATTTGTCTGACATGTCTTGGGTTTCAGACATGGAGCATTAAAGAGTTTTATGTCTGTAGTGATCCTTAATAACCATTTTGCAACTAACCAGATAACCAGATCTTCTTGGGATAGACTTCAGACCCACCGCCAGGATAAATGTTATGAATGAATTAATAAAAATCTAAAGGCTGCATTAGGGAATCTGATTTTATTCTACTTTAGCAGAGGACACATGATTCTCTTATAGAATTCCTTTCCATAAGAAAATTCAACACAGAACTCACTTAGTAGCCATGTTTCGAGTATGATACACTAACCCTGTGAAACATTTCCAGGAAGACCATTTCAGCTTAATGGAGACTATACAAACATGGCCCGAAGACATTTACTTATCTTAAATGTCAAGGTTCAGGGTAGTTTTAACCTGACCTGACCTTCAAAAGAATTTTAAGGAAAGTTTGACCACTGTTTCATATGCACTAAGTGTAATCTGTACAATACAGAATATAGAGAAAAGAAATTGAGAAAAAAAGTCGTCACTGTGAAATATGAGTCTTCAAAAGTATTGGTTGTCCATTTCCAGCTTTTTATTTTTAGTCTACATACTTTTAGTCTGCACTTACAAATGCAGACTGTAAAAGGTTGGCAGTGTACTTAAAGAGTCTGCTTTCTTAAAATAATTCATTTCTGAAGGGAAGCACCACAAATGCAGGGTACAATCAGGTAAGCTTAACTTAATATGTTGTAGGCCATTGTCTCCCAAAATACATTCGAACTGAGCAAATGCCCTAAATAGCAGGGTTTTGTAAGACTGGCTCACTGTGTTCACTGATGTTGTACTCTGTTTGGCATCAGCACATGTCTAGGAACTGCCTTTTTTTTAAAAACGTAGGTCTTGCAGGCAAAATGTCTGTTGCAAAATGTTAAATCACCTGGGCTGTGAAATCAAAACGGGAAAATAAAAATTTACATTTCAAGACAAATATGGTCAACTTTGAAAGTGTAAATACCAGCAATTAACCAATTTATTACCATCAACAATCTGGTCCATCCTTTATATTCAATATATGTTTGTGTCTCTTTCACCCTCCAGTGCTTGAACCATATAGTGCAGATTCAGCTGAGTGTCTGAAGGTATATTTGTGTTTATTCATGTTCTGTAGAACACATGGGAATTTATTAGAATACAGTGACAGTAGTCATTTTGTGCCTTGTCATTTTGTTTTTTTTGGGGCCAGCTTAGACCGGCTCAAAATACTCAAAGGTCCTTCATCAAAATATTGTTTTACCTTCAATATACTGAATTTAATTTTAGTGTAATAACTATAGACAGCACAGTGGCAATTCTCGCCTCTGTGCATGGGGTTTGCATGCTCTCCCTGTGATTGGTGGGTTTCCTGCAGGTACTCCCACAGTCCAAAGACATACAGATTAGGTCAAGTGGCATTCCCAAACTGCCTGGAGTTTGTGGATGAGCGTGTCAGTGTGTGTATGTGTGCGTACGTGTGCATGCCCTGCAATAGATTGGCACCCCGTCTAAAGTGTGCCCTACCTCGTGCGCTAAGTCTTCTTGGATAGACACCAGGGCCCCTGTGACTCTGAATACAGGATAAAGCGGTATAGACAAGGAGTGAGAGTGAGAGAATATAATAACTATAACAGGGTATCAACCTGCAGCAGTCATTGTAAAGCATGCAATGATATTCTTAAATTTGTGTTCATTTCCAGCACAAATGATACAAAAGGCTTTCCATGGCTAGTGGTCGAAAGCATTACCACTTATTAGCTCTAATAATGTTCTGTACCCTGTTTGAAAAATCCCAGGAGCTCACCACAATCTGAAATAGCGGCCTATCTGGCATCAACTCATCAACTCAAATCATCCCATGGTTAAAGTAACAGAGTCCACTCTATTCCCAATTCTGCTGTTTAATGTGAACATGAACTGAATTTCTTCACCTATAACTGCATGATTTTATGCCTTGTGCTGATAACCTCATAAATGAGCAGGTGTAATGGTGTTGCCATTAAAGTGAACAGTTAGTGTATTTGACAGTTTGGCTTATAATCTAAATGTGTACAATAATATTTTGCTTTGAGCTGGATTTAAGCTGGATGCCATGGGAGTCCCCATAACAAATCATGGATCTAGGGAGGAAAATGTCATAAAGCTAAGCCAGATGCTGGACATTTCCCCGGCCAGTTTACTGTATCTGCTATTTGGACATAGTGGAAATCTATAGTATCTGGACAAAAGTTAATTTTGGCTGTTGTGTTTTTACCCATAGACTTTCTAAAAAGAGTTGGACAAACTCCCTGTGATGTCACCTACAGGTTTACAGGAAGAGCCATTTTGAAACCTACGTGTAGGAGACCTTGGCAGGAGTTGACTCCACTCAAATTGGCCATGTCCCTAATTGTACATAAGTTTATAGCTAAATGTAATTTTAACTAACGGGTTACATAAAAAATCACTAAATATACAGTAGTCACCAAGAATGGGAACTTCACATGGGAACCACAGCTTTTTTGCAAAAAACAGGATGCAAACGTGTTTATGTTGTAAAGTTGGACATATTAACATGGGGGATCTGTGTGGATTTGGAAACTAGACGTCATTAGTTTTGGAATTTTCCTCATTGGACCCATTTTTCAGAACCGAAGGTTACCCCTTGGTTTTGCCTTTGCTACAGCTTTAAAGTAAATGTTAAACACCTTTTCATCTGAACATTGATGAAAACCATTATGCACATGCAGAGAATGGTCATGTGTATTGAAGAGCTCTTCAACTCCAGGTCTGGAAGGCCAATGTCCAGCACAGTTTGATATTCTGCTGCTCAATTACCAGGTTCAGTATGTATGGGTACATGTTGGTAAACTACAAACTGTGCTGGACACTCAAATGTATTTTAACAGTAGGTTCTTTAAAGATTACAGTTTTTTTCTTTTGCTTCTTTCTTGCAGTCTTGCAAAGTTCCACAAAGAGTTTTTAGAGTTACACCAAGAAATAAATCTTAAAAAGTGCTAAAATTAACTTCTTTGTTTAACAGGCTACTTGATATAAGTATTCGGTTCCTCTGACATTAAACGCACTTTAGAGTTAAAGTCAGTAACTGAATTGCAGAATTGCATATCTTGTGAAATTAAACACATTATTTTCCAGATGTTATGGGGTAAATGTACGCAAAATTGTTTTCATGTGCTGAACTGGTAAACTGTGTCAGGAGCAGATCAGAAAATTTCTTCTGACATAAACCCAGTAGTTCAGTTTTTTTTTTCTGACCTGATAACAGTTCTTACAATTATTGCCCATTCTCCAGTAGATAATCACACTTGTATACTGTAAATTACAACTTAAAACATTGTGATACTTTTTGCTGTGAAAAGCACCATACATATAATAACTGAATTAGGCGATTAATCAAATGAATTTGATTAAGTAGTATTTCATGTTAAGTATTTCATGTAGTTATCATTGACCACAGTTCTCTCTCTCTCTCTCTCTCTCTCTCTCTCTCACACACACAAACACACCCACACATTTCCCTTACAAGTACACAAAGTACTGTAGTTTATTCATTCCAGGAAATGTTGTGCATTTTCTGAACACATGTTTGTTGAAGCATCCGATTAGCCGGGTTAATATTAACATATCAGCTGTTAATATTAAATCTACTGCAATCACACTACACGTGCTTACGCTTTTTTCCTAGAAAGCAACTCATTCTAAAGAACATGTAGGGAAATTTGACCCTATTAGTAGTTTCATAAATTAAAAAAACTATTTTCCTTAAGTGTAAGTCTTTATTCATTTCATCATTGTGAGATATTTTATGAATTGATTTCTATCTGCTGGAATTATTGCATTCTGGGATTCTCTGTGTTTAGAACATTTGTTGATGTCTGCTCTTTAAAGTGTGTCAAGGCTATAAGAAATAAAGTGATAATGGGCAATGTAAGTGCTAAATTTCTCCTCACGTTTTAAGACACGTTATCTGATTACAACCAGCAAGAGGAGCATGAGTCTTTGGAAAAATGTCACATAATACATAAAACTCCTTACTGTACTGTGGTGAGGTTTCTGAATCGCTTCACAAATACAACAATATTTTTAAGGAGTTTTCTTCATGTGGTCCAGCCAAATGTCTCCCCAAGGTCACACATGACAAATATCCCTATCATTGTTGGGACATTTGGTCCACCAAGATATAAAAGTAGGCTATGCATACATGCACGCAAACACGGGTTATGATATGGCAGTGAAAATTATGACCTGTAAAACTATGACCTGTAAAATAATATGGTACGTGGCACAAGTCAGCCCTCGTGAGGAAGGAAGGCAGCTCCTCGAGCTGGGAGTGTACATTAATGCAGAGACCGGGTAATGTCCTTTGGTCTTTATATTACAGTGTGCTTCTTTGTTCCACACCTGCAAAAATGTAGGATGATAAACATATCTAACCAAAAATTCAATTCTATGATTTTTTTCCCCCATTGTGAATATCAAAAGCACAGGGTAAAATGAAAAGCTGAAAAAAAATAATTATGGTATAACCTGAACTGACTCGTGACCTACTGTCGGTGTGATAGAGACTCCAGACTAAATAATCTAATGAGTTCTAAACTATGCATTAGGTTTATTTCCTTTGCCAAATGCATGAGCAAGCTGTAATAAACACGCAAATAGCAAAGTGTGCCTTTATGGAGAGAAGACTATAGCTAAGAAGGCACTGCAAATATAATCGATAAGGCTACAGTGCAAAAATACGGAGCATAAGGGGAGATTACAGATCCGTTATACGTGTACGAAGCTATCATCCCTCTGCCCTGTACGCAGTCGCAGCTCCTCGTGCGCCATGTGAGCTCTGCACCGAAAACAGCTGCGCGCGTGCCATGAAATGTGGCGTCACGTCGTTCTGCGGCTGCGCGCGCTCTCACCAGGCTCGGCCACGTGACAGAGAGCAGCTAAACACTGCACGCTCGTTGTGGAGCATGAGTGTGGGCGGTATCCTCAATTTTGGCCCGAAAACACAAAGCAGTCATGCATGTAAACAATAACGAAAGTGGACTCCATGTTAAATTAAACTCCTCTTCTGTAATACTGAACGTCCAGCTTCATAACACACAGCATGATCTGGTGATGATCTGATTATCACCCAAATGAGGATGGGTTCCCTTCTGGTTACTCTCAAGGATGCTTACTATTTCCGTCTCTGGGAGGTTCTTGTTCATCAGGGACAATCTGATCATTTTGATTTATACATATTTAAAAGCCGTTTGTAAATAAGATTGAACTGAATTGAATTGAACACTGTGGAAAATTTTCATTACAGATCTGTTTATCAGTGACAGCTCTGTTGAGCTCTGATCTAGAACCCTAATAAACATGAGGCGTGGTGACATCAGGAAAAATCATGAGTGAAATCACAGATTATGACAGCTGAAGTATATACACTCAGAAAGAAAGAATATAATAATAAACAATGTGTTTACTCATCTTTATCATTTCTTGATCACCTTTAGGCATCTTTCACACTTTTTGAGCGTGTATCTACGGTCATCCTTTATTAATCACATATACTATAATGCATAGTGAAATTCTTTATTTTTCACATATCCCAGCTTTTTTGTTATTGTTGGGGTGCAGAGTGCAGGGTCAACCATTATAGGCGCCTCTGGAGTAGACAGGGCCCAGCAGGACTTTGCTCAAGGGCCCAACAGCGGCAACCAGGCAGAGCTGGAGCCTCGCTTGAACCACCAACCTTCCAATCTGAGCCTTAACACACTGAGCCACGACGTCCTTAAACTGTGTAGGCCCCAGCAAGATCTGAACTTGCAAACTCTGATGTACAAGATCAGTCCTCTAACCCAGGGGCGTAGATTTAGGGTGGACAGAGGAGATGTGTCCCCACCAATATCCTCCGACCATTGAAATGTCCCCACCAATAATTTAATCCACTTTTTAAAAAAATAATAAAATCATGCTGTCAACATTAACCTAGACACGCAGAAAGGGATAAATCACGTTCTCTCCTTGACTCCTCCCGCCCCAAAAACACATATGAACATTTTGATTGGCTGTGCCTGTCCCTGCTGTCATGTGAGAGGCTATGGTTTGCATATGCTTGGATTTCATCCAGGTGCTCATGCAGATTATTCTAACAGAATTTTTTTTTTTAATTGCCTGTAGTGTCTGAGTTAGTGCATGCTTGTGTGCCCTGTGATGGATTGGCACCCTATCCACGGTGTACCCCACATAGTGCCCTGACTTCCCTGGATTGGCTCCAGGCAACCCTGTACGTATTAAGCGGTATAGAGAACAAGAATTGAATTTTTTTTTTACTTTTAAATTAAATTATTTTTAACTACTTGGCCATGATGAGGTATTAGTAAAGGCATTTCAGAAAAATGTTTTTGCACCTACAGTACTAAGATTTACCAGTTATCAAGGAAGGAGTGGCATAACAGTTTCACTGTGTTCTGGCAGCTGGAAGGGTGTTAGACCAAGCTAGATGTTTCAGAGGAAAGTGGAAATTGAATCATACATGGAAGGAAAAGGAACAGCAGAAGGGGTGTTGCATCAAGGCCATCCACCAGTGTACAGGCAGAGGAAGTGTGGTCCCACAGTAAGGTTGTTTCTATTACTGTCCATCACAGGATGACAAGCCCAGTATTCTGGAAAATCCCTGAAGTGGAATTGGTATGCCTACGACTTTAAAGGAGCAAGATAAAGGGGATCATGATGCATGGATGAACGAAATGTCAGAACTGAATGGTTATGTACTATAAGTCTGCTGTAGGAATTGTTGATTTGGCAATTAGACTGCGTTTGACAGGTTCTTTTGGTTGTTTTAAAGGAAGCTCATTCATTCATCGTTGTTTAAGTGATGTTTTAGTTTACATAAGTTCAAAATGTCATATGTAGAATTTCCCTTGGAAACATTATGAGCTGAAATGAATGGCAATGTCCACATCTGCCATAAACAGTTTAACATTATTATTACTACTACTACTACTACTATGGTATTATTAATTATAATTTCACACTCATCTTTTTAGTTAAATTAATCTGTTTCTTAAAAAGAAAACAAATCACCTGGAGACAACTATTAAAATTAATTATGGGCTGAGGATCATTACTCCTAGGATGGAAGGTTATCCTAGACCCAAACATCAAGTAGGCTGTGTTTTTTTTTTTTTTTTTACTTTATCTTATTGTCCCATATGATATTTTTCAGCCCTGTTGTCTTGAAGTTAAAATCTGTGAAGTTAAAATCTTTGCTTGTAAAAACAACAACAACAAAAAAAAGCCAAGAGTGTCCTCTAGTGGACATTTGCATTGTTCACATAAGTGACAATAAACAAGGTTTTTGTGTGAAAGGCAAATTAAATTGAA
>JAQMYK010000008.1:11191997-11215150 GCA_030014345.1 Clarias buthupogon
GTGTGTGTGTGTTTGTGGTACATCTCGATATCTGACACTGAATCTTTTGTTCCCCCAGCTGTCCTTTCTGACTACGACAGTGCTGATCCGGAGGAGAACGGCTCACACTCGGAGGTGAGTCACCATGGCAACACAGACCGAGGGCTGATGAGATCTGTCACCATAGAGTAGCCCTGCACTGCACATTTGATGCTCTGACACTTGGTTATAATTGAATGAACAGCTTTGTAATGAGATTCTTAATCAGGTTTTTGAGAAAACAGTAAAAGCATTGCATGAAAATAAGGGACACTGCTGTGTGGATTCACATGCGTTAGTGCTGAAGGTTTTGTTGCAGATTTTGTTGTTTGTTGAGTGTATAGTGTTTTCTATTGAGTAGTGTCTCAACATTTAAGGTTTAAGCGTTTGATGGTTTGAGTGTTCCTGAGGATGTTGCAGCGAATTTGAATGAAATAATTGCATTAAGATTGAGAGTTGCTTAATGATTGATCAAAGGTGTGCCGCAAATTCCACATCCGGATTTGCTGTGCTTTTGAATTTCTGTGCTTTTACCAGGTCTGAAAGTAAGTTTGCAGTGTTTAGTGCCATGCTTATGATGGAAGATATAGGTTATGGTCTAAAAATGAAATCCTGTTGCATAAGCGTTAGTATAACAAGGATAACAAAACATATTTGTAATTCTCTTGGACGTGTTACATACAAGATTTGATGCAGAAATTTTCATGTAAATGCTGCTTCTGGCAATCTTGGAACAAGGGGCGGGTGGTATTGCGTTGATATTGTTTCATTTGGCTGCATCATATGCTGCATTTGGTAACTTGCTTAATGTCTGCTACACTTGCACAAATATTAGCAGACTATTGCTTTCTTTAATGAAGATGTTTCATAGTAAAGCAAAATTGTTAAACATGAAGTGTGCATGGCGATGTTGCTGACTGTCTCTCTGGAGATTTGCAAGCTGCATGTGTCCGAATGCTTTTTTAAATTTATTTTTTACTCATTTGTGTTAAGGCACACAAACCGGATAATGCAGAGACCTGTTAATTTAATGTTGACACATTCCGTGTGGAAGCGCTGCATTTTATTGTGATGTGCTGGTATGAGCTGTTGCTCAAAAATATGCCTTGGTCTCAAGTTATAAATTTTTGGCCAGTGTCTTCACTGTTTGAAAGGCACACTAATGCAACACTTGCTTTCTGTCAAGAATAAATGTTTTTGAGAACATAAAGTAAAATCCATGTATTATCATTTAGATATGGAAATGTAATTTCAGGCCAGCAGATCAAAAGTAAAACATGACTGAAGCATAATACAGTTTCTGGGAGGGATGCCTAAGTACAATGTCTAGGATTATTTTAGAGATTTTATATTGTCCTGCAAATTTAAATAACTAAATGTAATCAGTGACCTAGGCAATGTTTTGAACTGTTTTGTTTTGAACTGTTTCAACTCGGATTCGTCACAGGGAGGAGAAGATGAAGAGGAGGGTGAGCACTTCACTCAAGAAGATGCACACCCAGCTGCAGAGCAGAAAGCAGCAGCCAGTGCTCCTACTGAAGCTTTGGGAGAGGTGGAAGAAGCAGAAGAGGAGGTGGGGGAGGAGGAAGAGGAGCGAGAAATGAAAGAAGTGAAAGCTGAAGAGAAGGGCAACTTGGCAGGAGAGAGGCAAAGTGGAGATGGTCAGGTATGGGGCAGAAAGTGAATTGTAGTGTGCGTATTTGAAAATGAATAGTGCCTTGAGCTAGGTTTCTGGATGCATCTATTTCTAATGAGTGAAGCACGGTGGTTCTCTTCTTGTTGCATTATCAAAGCTTTGGTTGGTTTTAGACTTTTTTGGGAATCTGAAATAATGTTAAATCAAACTTTTAACAGGAGAGCACAGATGATCCTGAGAACAAATTAGCTAGTAAAGCTGGTCAGAAGTTGGATGATGATGAAGACCGGAAGAATCCGGCATACATCCCCCGAAAGGGCCTTTTTTTTGAACATGATGTAAGAGGCCAGGCTCAAGATGAAGAAAGGTAAGATACTAGAAGGAAAACAGCTATATTTGCACTCAGTATTTTTATGGGTCAGTATATATTTTTTTCTTTCTGCTTCTTTCTAGACTCCAGCTAAACTATCAGTAGCTAATCACAATCATTTCTTAGGCTAACCTTATTTGACCTAATTGTCTTTACAATATGTAGTGAAAGATAAAAGATTTAAAAAAAAAAAAAAAAAGCTGTACTGATCTCATTTTCTCGTTCCTCCATTCCTTCATTTTGCTTTCTGCTCCTGACCTCCATGTTGCCAGGCCTAAGGGCAGACATAGGAAGTTGTGGAAAGATGAGGGTCGCTGGGAGCATGATAAGTTCCGGGAGGAGGACCAGGCTCCTAAATCACGTGAGGAACTGATTGCTATTTACGGTTATGACATTCGCAATGGTAATGGTCCCAGCGACAACAGACCATTCAAGTCCCGGAAGCCGAGGTAAGCATTCGAAAGACATCATAATTTACTGTTCTCTATAGGTGGTGCTCTCATTTAGTAGCCACAAACAATTTCTCCAAAACAAATGTTGGATGGTTCTCTTTTATAGGCATCCTGGCCCGCTGAACCAAGAGTCCAAGCGTTACAGGGATGGTGAAAAGCCACCACGTTCCTCGTGGCATGGTCCGGCTCCCAATGCCCGAAATGCCCCACCAGTGACAATTCCCCAGTCTGGTATTCCTGCAGCTCCTCGGTCTCAAAATAGGCCCTTTATCCAGCCCCCTGCACGCACCTTCCAGAGCAGCCGTCGGCCTGAAATGAGAAATCATCCTAAGGCTACCACACGACCTCAGGCTCCTGAAATCGAGAGGGCACCCAGGCACAAGGGCAGAGGTTCTCATGGACCCCCTCATCACACCCAGCGCAACACGCAAGACGATGAAGAAGAGGAAGGCGAGATTCCCACTGTAGCCACCACTTTCACTGCCCATTACTATAAAACTGAGCAGGAGACAACTTCTTCATCTCCGCAGAAGGAACAGAGTGGAACAGTGGAGGAGCAGCAGTCGAGTACACCTGGCACTGTAAGGGAGGTGTCACCACCTCCCGAGAGGCCAGTGGAGAAAAAATCCTACTCTCTGGCACGCAGGAGCCGAGCCAGGACTTCGGACCTTAGCAAGCAGGCCTCTCTGGAAGAGGCGGTGCTCACCCCACAGGTTGTGCCTACTGCTGTCAAGAGTGAATCATGGCAGGGACAGGGTGACACGGGCACACAGAGTGGCCTGTCAAGGCTTGATCAGGGTCTAGCCCGTCTCAGTCTGGGTGGGCAAAGCTGGACCCAGAATCCACCCTCATATCTTCGACCTGAGATGAGGGGTATGCTCTCTTGTTCCTGTTTAATTTTGCCTTCTTTTGTTTATTCCTTAATTGGTTGTGGGATTTTAATTTTTTCATTGTTCATTTCATTCCCTTTCTTGTAACATTGTTTTTAACGTATTATTATTATTACTATTATTATTTTTGAATACAATTAGACTTGGTGTAGGATTTGTAACAGCCTTTCGTTATCCTAGGCATCCCTAGTTCTATACATATGGGAGGTGGACCTCCACAGTATGGCAACATGGAGGACATGGTGAGTTCTAGCTAAATATTATGTTATGCTTACCCACCACCTTTTTCATAAACAAAGATGGCTCATTGATTATTGCAAACCGTAAGTAATTGGAATTAAGTAGTAGTAGAATGTGTTTACCGCAACTTTCCCCCTGTGACAGGGTGTCGGTGGAGGCCGGGCTAAACGGTATTCATCGCAGAGGCAGAGGCCGGTGCCTGAACCAGCGCCAATGCACATAGGGCTCATGGAGGGCCACTACTACGATCCCAGTATGTTTTATTTATTTATTTATTTATTTTTTTCGATTAAATACAAGACCCTTAGATTGCATTGTGGGCGTGTCTTATAAATGAAAGAAAACCACAACATGTTAAATAGACATTTCTGAAATTCTTTTCTAACTTGACATTTAAGTTTTACAATTCAGGACTGGTTTTGGTCAGTGATGTCCTCTGCAATATATTCACTGTTGCTATTACACTGTAATACATAAACATTTCTTTCTTTTTTTTTTTTTTTTTTTAAAGTTTAGATTCTCATAGCCTTGTTTCTGCTATGCAGTGTCATTTCAGGGACCAATCTACACACATGGTGACAGTTCTGCTGCCATGCCACCACAAGGGCTGCTGGTACAACCAGAACTTCACCTGCCCCACCCCACACACCCCGGTAAAACAACAGAAGCCACATGGGTGTTTTTCCCTTCTTTTCTCATAGTAGCAATATTGTACCAAACTTTATTCATTCTTTCCAACTTTTTATATGACATGTGTAAGGGTATTTACACCTGCATCTTGGTATGGTCTAGTTCCATTAGTTTTTCTTTCTTTCTTCCCCCCCTGTATGTATTTCCATGGGTGTTTTAAAAACTAATTGTTTTGCTCCACCTTTCACTCAATTTCTTATAGGCTTGCATCCACATCAGTCAGGAGGACCGATTCCGAATGCTGCGCTCTATGCTGCTCCACCCGTTTCTCTGTCCCCGGGACAGCCACCCCCACAGCAACTTCTGGCTCCACCCTTCTACCCTCCACCTGGAGTCATGACATTTAGCAACACCAACTACCCTTACCCTGCTGGAGCTACACTACCCCCCATGTACCCCAATGCACAGGTGACCTTGTTTTCTATTTCTCTTCAGTTTTAGAATTCACTTGAACATATTGACAATCTGAAGTTTGTTCACACAATAATGTCTCTCTATTCTATTCAGGCTCAGTCACAGGTGTATGGTGGAGTGACGTATTTCGACACGGTACAGCAGCAGGCTCAACCCAAACCTTCTCCACCACGTCGCACTTCACAGCCAGTCACAGTCAAACCTCCCCCACCAGAGGTTAGTCTCACTGAAACTAACACATAGTCAGAGGATTTTTGCATTTGCCTCGAGTGGTGGTTATACACGTCACTCCATAGAGCCAATCAAGCTGATAGTATAGACAGAGTATGCGGAGGACTGTGTAGGTGCATTACGACCATACGACAATACACACATGCAACAGCACGACTCATCATGGCTTACTCCAAAAAAAAAAGAAGAAAATTTTACGTACTGTTCACTATGAACTGAACCTTGCACCCATAAATCAAATCAACATATTGAGTTATGAGCAGGCATGTACCAGATGCTGATCAGCTTAGTTTTAGCTTTAAACTGTTTACTATTTCTACAAACTCTTTACCAGTCAACGACAGGTACCAACGCTAATATATCTATTTAATCCCCTGATACATTAATACAATTATCCCAGCGTTTGACTAGTGCACAGATACCATTAAGGTAGAAAGTTTTCTCAGTACACCAGAGCCATGATGGGGACTGCTTGCTTCATGTCTGAAACTCTGTGGCCTCCTAGGACCCCCTTTAACGGCCCCAAACATGTAGAAATGGCATATGGAACGAATGTACAGGGGATGTGGCAATAACAAGTCGAGTTCCTTTAATGTGCAAGTGGTGTTCGTGAATAATTTTGTATGTAGTTCCCACAGACTGATGCGTCTCTTCCATATGTTGGCGACAAGTTTATCCACCCGTTTTCAAGGATCAGGCGTTTCACTCACTTTGACCCGCCTCGAACTGGATCATTCACAGACATGCGACCTTCTTTAAAGTGTTTGCGCTATTGCACAACTCGTCTCAGACTTCTTAAAAATTATTTTAAAACTGAATTTTTTGTAAAGCTGCTTTGTGACAATGTCTATTGTTAAGTGCTACATAAATAATATTTTATTGAATTATATTACAGGACCAGAGCAGAAAACCTAGTGAAGAAGTGCGCTCCTAGCTGCTGCTAAAAGAAGTGACCAGGACCAGCACCACTTGTGGATGAATTTTTTATTTTTTTTTTGCTTTGTTATATCACTTTTTCTTTTTTTTTATGTTTGATTTTATTCATTTCATCACGCATGTCCACATTTGCCCTCATGCAGGGCCCTCCTTGCGAGTCATATTTCAATCACATTTTTCATTACCTGATTTTTCTATGTGCTGCTTCACTCTCATCAAGGCATGTATTGTTTCCTGAAGGAAATGTACTGTAAAATATACGTCTGGCCGAAATTGAGAGGGGCTTCGCTGCTATTAATCACCATCATAATCATTATCAGTAATCATCCTGTGTTGTTCTAATAATCCAGACCGTAATTTTGGCAGATTACAAACGCTTTCATTTCATGCAGCATTTTGAATGTGTTGGGGAATAAACATCAAATTATCTGCCAGAAATGCGATACCTACTTGTTGCAAACTGTATCTGCATGATAATTCTCTGATGGAATGTTTAACCAGTTATGTATTTTGAAGAATACAGTTTGAAAGCAGGTCGCCACCATAGAGTAACACATTAGGATGCTCATTTCACATTAAGTTTAAAATATGCATGTAGTCTTTGGTTTCACATTCAGCATTAGAGGGCACTTTTCTTGGCCTGGCAGTCTATGCATCTGTTTTTTTTTTTTTTTTTTTTTTCCCTTCTAGATTTGTATAGATGTTTTATTAGTGAGTAAAATAAGGCAATATGTTTCAGCTGTAGTGCATTTTCCAGACCAGTCAGTGAGGGCACGAAGCATTGAGCTGTGGCATGGGTATGATCTATGTTATTGGATAAACTAATCGACCAAAAAAAATGCTGGCATCCTAGTTGTCAGTGCTGATTATACAGAGCCACAGATCTAAATAGTTCTTTATTTTCTGTGGTCAATACAAAGCACATGTGATGTATGCAGAAATTTGTGATGGTGCACCTTTTAAGGGCTGTTAGAAAGGCCGTGAATTATATGTATGACTGTTCTAATGTTCTAATGAAAGTTTAAACAGTAATTGGAGGACACATGCTTTATTATTATTATTAGTAGTAGTAGTAGTAATAGAAGTCTGCAGATAGGAGTATAATGCATTTTTCTACTCTAACCCAACAGTGCTGATTTCAAGTGCTCAAGCAGTATAGTCTCTGTAAAGGTGCTAGTCTCCTGTGTGTATTGAAGTGTGAACGTTTCACTCTTCCCCAAATCAATGGCACACGCCTGATCTCTGTATCTTTTGACTTTGTTCTGTGTCGAAAACAATACTGTAATAACCGTTTCAAGTTCAGATGATTTATACTTGGTAGTGAGTGTTCTGTGTGATGCTCACTCGACCATTTACCAGTACACTATGTGCTGTGATGTCCTGGGGAAAAGAAAAGAGAGAGAAAAAAACTCAGCCCAGAACCGTTCACTTTGCCTGAAACTGACATACTTGACAGTGCTACTGCTCGATGATGGCTTTCTAGTGTACATTGTATATAGAATAAATGTATTAATAAAGCCTGTGGTTTAAAAAGCAGTAATACCTTAATCTTAGTTACTAGTGAAATACTGTCACATTGAACAAAGTCAGCAGGGATTCCTAGCCTTTATTTGGTGTCTAACGACTTAACTGATAATTAACTCGCAGTTATCAATTGTATCAACAGCTTATTTTATAGATGTGCTAATTACAAAAGGGTTTCTTTTTTTGTTCTTTTAGGAGAACTGTACAGGCATGCATGAGCACATGGCTACATGTCTTTTGTGAAAGCGATTCTAGGTGAGCTCCAGGGGCTGTGAATCTGTTCTCATCAACTCCACCAGACTGTGTGATTAGTTTGTTCTTTAAAAATTGTTCCCTTTTATCATTTGCTCTTGATAGCCTGCCAGTATACCTGAAATCTTCTTTACGTTATCAGTGTTGTTTTAGATGTGATTTATAAGATGGTTTGTGACGTTACTTTTTATGCCTTAAAAAATGCATTGGTTTGACATATCTGCTCCGATTGACTAGACCTGCCAACACTGTGACGGGCTTGTATGTTTCATAGGTGTTTAAATGTTAACGTTTTTTTTTTTCCATTTTTTTTTTTGTGGAGCAATTTTGTCAAAAGGAACTATTAAACAAGACCCATGTGTCATATGCTGTATGTGCGTAATTTGTAGGGAACGAGGGTGTTGGTATGCGTGTGTATGTTTCGATGGACGAGTGCTCATCAGCAGTCGTTTTGGCAACACGAGTGTGAGACGAAGGTTTATTTTGTTACGCTTTGTGTTCATGCGAGAATTGTGCAGATGGCTAACTTTTTTCAGAATTATTAGGCACATAGTTTGGGTATTTCAGCTTGGTGAAGCTGGTTGTGAGAGGATAACTGTTGAGTTGTGAAACTAGTTATACGCTGGTTTTCTACGCTAACTAAACTTATGAACTAGTTCATAATAATCATCTTATGAATCTGTTCTATGTGTAAATATGGGAAGGTGAAAGTTAGGACATTTTTTGTTTGGTTTCCTGCTTTGTTCCATTTTATTCACCATCAGTTTACCTACATGAAATGTAGAGAGGAACAGAACAGAAACCCGCCAACATTCATTCAAAGCAGATGTCGAGTCAAATCGGTTTGCTAGAAAAAGACACTGACTCTTGAAACCAGGATCTACACCAGTTTATATCAGGAAGCTGTTACTGGCACTTAACCAAGGAAGTCATTTTCCTCATGTTCACCACACAAGTTTATCACCTTTGATTTAAAGGGTATAACACATGGTGGCTGGTAATGTGAGAAACTATAATCAGCCACTAGGTGGTGCTGTTGTTTTCTGTAGTGTGCCACGTACTTCTACTGTCTCAAAGAGGATACTCGCATTGACATTTAGATAATTTTTATCTAAAGTCCATGTGACTTTTTACAGCCCCCTCCACAATTATTGGCACCCCTGGGTAATATGTGTTCTTAGGCTTCTAATAAATAGTTTTTTTTATTTAAGCAATGTAGAACCACAATCCAAAAAAGAGAAAAATCCAACCTTTAATTGAAGTACAGTTATTCAGGGGGGAAGGGGGGTAATCCCACATTAAGAATTATTGGCACCCCTGATGTTAATACTTCATACAATCCCGTTTTGCCAACAAGACCGCACTTAATCTCCCCCTATAACATTTCACAAGACTGGAGAACACACATACAGTAGAGGGGTTTTTGTCCATTCCTCTTTGCACAATCTTTCTAGATTGTGAGTCCTCACTTATGCACTCTCCTCTTCAGCTCAGCCCACAGGTTTTTCCAATTGGGTTGAGGTCTAAGGATTGAGATGGCCATGAGAGGAGCTTGATTTTGTGTCTGCTGAACCATTTCTGTGTAGTTTTTGCCACATTTTGGGTCATTATCCTGCTGAAAGACCTGATGACGACCCATCTTCAGCTTTCTGATGGAGGCTGTCAGGTTTTGATTTAAAATGTCCTGGTACTTCAGAGAGTTTATGCTAAAAAGCTCTATCTTGGTCTCATCTCACCACAGCACATGGTCCTCTCAAACTCTATCCGTTTGTTTGTGATTGAAGGTAAGAAAAGGCTTTTTCCTTGCATGCCTCCCAAACGTCTTGTTGGCATGTAGATAGCGTCTGACTCTGATGGTAACCCCAAGATGCCACTCTTTGATGCAGTTCCCCAACAATGAGTTTTGGAGATTTCTTTTTTTTACTTCTCTTACCATCCTCCTCGCTGGCGTGGTGGCAAGATTAACCTGGGTCATCGCCCAGCCTTGTTTGTCACTGTTTGTCACCATGTGTTTCCAACTTTAACAGTTGCTCTGACTGTAGGGCGTGTGGCTATCTTCATGTAGCTATTGCCTGACTTATGAAGGTCGACACACTTCTGCCTTGTTTCAATTTGGTGTTCTCATGTCTGTCCCATGTTGAAGAGTGGATAAGAGCAACAGCCCTCTGAGTCATGTCATATTTATACCACAGGGAAACAAAGTCATGAATTATTACTTAAGTTTCTAGATTTGTAATTTTTCTAGATGTAAAAATTACAAAAATGCTTCAAATACATTTATTTTATCGCTATTGTCAGGGGTGCCAATAATTGTGGAACAGGATTCGTTAAAAAAAATTGTCATGGATTCTTTTTTTTTTTATTCACTTGAGTTAAAGGTTAGACATTTCTACAATTAAAAAAATAATAATTTGGTAGAAGCCTAGGAACACATCTTAATCAGGGGCCAATAATTATGGAGGGCGCTGTATATGCTGGAAACACTAATCGATCTTTATCACGTGACCATTTTAGACTTATCGCATTCTCTGAACCGCTTATCTCGTGCAGGGTGATGACAGGGCACAAGCATACACACACATAATACAGAGAATTAGATTAATGTGCAAGTCTTTGGATCGAACCCTCAAACCTGGAGGTGTGAGGCCACAGTGCCAACCGTTACCATTTTATTTCTTTGTAATTAAACTGGCTGTGTCTTAAAAGTTGTACCAGTTTTGGCAGAGGATAGAATGTACCGAACACTTCAAAGAAAGTCTCACACTTTCAACACTTCAATCTCATACTTCTGTAATTAAAGAAGAAAATCTGCAAGCCTTACTTTCAAAATCCCTTCTCCAATGAACATGCATATGAAAAGCATACTTTGTGCCAGAACTCCTAAATTCTACTACAGGAAGAAGGTGTTCCTGAATGGACAACGTGATTGACAGGTATGTGAAGACAACTTGATCCGGTTTTTGGTCCACACCATTTTTTTCCCGCCTGAGAAGAGCTGCTCAAAATTTGAGAACTTTGTCAAAATCTACACTATGCAAATGTAAGCAGCTATGGGTGAAATGTAATCATTTATCTATGATGACTATAAATTGGGCTGGTCTTGCAGCTTACGCTCCTAATGTACTGGGAAATACCAGTATGCTTTGAAACAGATGTAACCGACAATTAGAAGTTTTTAGAATCTAAGCCTATAAGCAAAAGTGATAATAATATTTCTGCATTTCTGAAAAATAGCTGAAGTAGTTTCATCATTGCCAGGACCACTTCTCCAGCCCTCTTGCTGTGTTACATATCCTCTGCTTTTTTGTTTTTGACAGAACAGGCCTCCGGGGCCAAGTGTCTGTCTTCAGCAACACAAACGCCTCATTGAAAGCAAAGCAGAATTCCATAATGAATATTCATCCGATTCACTGCGAGACCTACCGGGAAGTCGTATTTATTGGTGGGCACAACGGTCAAGAGGTGTGAAAACCGAATCTCCTTGACCAATCAAAGAAAAAAAAGGCTGAGTACGTCTATGAATATTCACGAGCGGAGCAGCTGGAGGTGACGCTGAGGCTGCCGTGGTTGTTCTGGCTGAGCTGTTTGGGGACGTGTGTGTACATCTTGCGCTGTTCTCACTTTAGGTGCTTGTGAAGCATTTTGACTGACAGGCCCATGCTTAGTGAGGGAGGTTGAAATGCGATCCAAGGTTGTTATGTAATCAAAAAAAAAAAGAAGAAGAGACCAACTTCTGTCACAGTTAATTCTTCCATTTCCTGCCTGGCTAATGGAGATTTCACACTTACAGTGCATCCAGAACTGTGTTCCTGTCTCACCCGCGCTTGAGCTGGCACTTCTTCATGGCAGTTAGCTTGGCATCATGTTCTCAGTTTTCTCATCCCTTTCTTTTAGCAATGTCTTTCTTTCTTTCTTTTTCCTACAGAGGCCCTTATCACATTGTCACCCACCTTGTTTAGTGGCTCTCACTGTTTTAACATTAGCTTCATTGTCTCTAAACCTACCACACACAGAGATGAACAAAAGAACGCTTAATACAAAAATTAAAAATCATGTGTCTGGGTGGCAGCATGGGGGCTTTGTGATTAACGATGTCGCCTTGCACCTCCAGGGTCCGGGTTTGATTGGGTCTGTGTGCATGGATTACTCCGATTTCCTCCAACAGTCCAAACACATGCGGCTCAGGCGAACTGGTTTTCCCAAATTGCCAGTAGTGTGTGTGAATGAGCAGGTGTGTGCGCCGCATTGGATTAGCACCCCGGCTCAAGTTGTACACTGTCTCATTCCCCTGGGCATATAGGGCCCGTATTCACAAAGCTTCTTAAGCCTAAAAGTTGCTCCTAGTGATGAAATTCTTAGAATTTTTTTTTAATTATGACATTTTCAATTGTGCAATTCAAAAGTGCAACTTAAATAGACTGTCCTGTAATCATGTAAATTGGTAAAAGCTGAACCATTTTGCTTCCATCAATCTAAAATGGATCACAAATAATAAAATCAGTATGGTAAATAATTGTAAGAACTTAAATATAGTAACTACTGCATGTAAATTGGTTGCTTCAAAAGTATTTCAACATTTTCAACATCTGGCTGTTTAATTTAGCCTACAACAGAAACTTCGCATAAAGTAGCCTGTAGTCATGATTATACAATATCTTCATATACGAACACTTTATGATTTCACTGTCTGTTCTATTATCATGTATTATATTTTTTTATTTTCACCGGTGCAGAGGTCAGAGGTTATTTTTTCATCAACCAATCACAATCCTTGAATTGCTGCATCGTCCCTAGCAACGGGGTCAACCACACCCACTCACTAAGATAAAGGTTTTTGTACTTTCCTCACTTGCTCTGAGAAGTTTCCTAAATCACTTTTACGCTAGGACTCTTACCTAGGACTTTTTAAGCTAAGATAGGAGCTCTCCGAGAGAATTCTAAGAAGCTTTGAGAATACGGGCCCAGGCCCCCCACCACCCTGTATACAGGTTAAAGAGGTACATGTATAGACGCCGAGTGAGTGTTTCTGGGTGAGGGTAACAATGTAGTAGCAATTTACACAATGTTTCACCTAATAGTCCTGTTGCCTTGAGTTGCTACTACAAGATATATCTGAAAGATAGACGACTGGAAATATCCTAGAATCCCGGACCTCTGATTGAAGAGCTGTTCTCTCTATCTCATACACACTCTCTGATTACCAAGTGACACGTAAAGCATGATAGCTGTGCAGGTTCATCTGGGTATTTATTGTCATTTATGACTCTACATGACCTGGGGTGAAACACATCAGCTATCAGATAAAGGATCAGTTTTTTAATAAGATACTGAGGATATTTGCTTATGAAGACGTAATCTTGAGTCTTTTGATGCATTCATGCCTCAGGCAAACCTTATCAGTGTTTATAATGGCTGCCACATTTTCTGCCTCTATGATGCACAACTGTAAATCAAAGAGACAGTTTTCCAGACACATGCCATACGTTGTAAAATAAATAGTAACATAGTGCTCACACTTGGTATTTATTGGATTACACTGAAATATTGTTAGTTCTAGGCAAGAAATGAAGCAGAACATCTTAAATCCTGGAGAAAAAAAGCTGTTTCAAACAGCCATATCCCAAAGATATAGCTTAAACCATCTATAATGAATTTCACCTCAAGTGGAATAAATGACGGTTCCAAGCACTGAATACCGAACGGCTTTGGTCCAGATCAGGCTCTCATATAAAAGACTGAAAAGTCCAATTAGGCAGCTTTCTTTCAGTGTCTCTATCAACGCTGCATTTTTAATCAGTGACAGTGCTGGTTCTTGCATATTTAACTGGCTCCCCTCACTCCGTTATTGTTACCCTGCGGGGAAGCACAGTGGCGAGGTGGCGCTGACCCCTCCAGTGTTGTCACAAGGCAACGCTGATCAAACAAAGCAGCCTGCCACCAAGGATGATATCACCATGTTGTCCCATCCCCCAGACTCTCTGCATGTGTATGTGTGTGTGCATGTGCGTGCATTTGACAGCCATTAGACTTGCCTGTGATTCATGGTTGTTGTTTGAAACCCACCACCCAAGGAGACAAATGATCAGGAAAAACCACGTGTGCTGCACGAACACAGATGTTCAGTGACATCTAAAACGTGTGCCGAAACTCTGTAATAGCCATAAAAACCCAACAGGAGCCTTCACTCAGACGTTTCTCTTTCACACAGTGACCTATATTCCATATTTTTACGTGACAGGTTAAACTTTTCCACGACTGAAGGGAATTTAAAACCGGTCGTTTCCATGCTTATATAAAGGTGTAGAAAAATATTGGCCATTTAAAAAGGTAATTGTGTAACTCAAATACACTTACAATTTACCTCTTTATCCTGTATACAAGGTCGCGGGGGAGCTGCAGCCTATTCCAGAAGAGTTGGGATGCCAATCCATCGCAGGACACACACACATTTACACATGCTTGGTAATGGCAATTAGCTTAATCTTTGGACTATGGGAGGAAACCCACAAAGCACTGGGAGAACATGCAAACTCCATGCACACAGACCTGAAGGTGGGAATCAAACCCAGACCCAGGAGGTACAAGGCAACCACTAACCACTGACGCTAACCACAGCACCACTTTTCCGCCATGTTCAAATACAACTTACATAACAAATATAAGGCAACTGTAAAATATTCATGCTAGCTAATCAGTGAGACTAACAAGTTTGAAAGTAGATTGTAATGATGAGGTCTTTTAAACAGACAGTGATGAAACAAATTGTTGTGAAATGTAAAGTGTTTTCGTCAAATGTCTTGGTCGTCATGATTCATGATTCAGTCTGAGCAAAAATGGTAATCATGGCAGAGTTACAAGTTGTAAACTTATGCTAACCAAAAGGTGACCCCAAGCCTTTTAAGATAATGTCCTGTGGACTGATGAGTCTAAAGTTTTCAGAAGACAAGTATCCTGTTACAGCATTCCACAACTTAGAACAGCAGCCAAACATGGTGGTGGTAGTGCAATGCTGACAGGGAGCAATGCTCCTTCAGGGCCATAACTGAGGGAACCATAAATTCTGGTGTCTACATAAAAATCCTGAAGGAGAATATCTAGAAATCAGTCTGTGCTCGAAAGCTCAAGGGCATTTTGCTTGCGAAGGAGCACAACAATTTGAAACATGAGAGCAGGTCCAACTCTGAATGTCTTAAAAAGTAAATGAATGAATAAATAAATAAATAAGGCTTTGGAATTGCCTAGTCAAAGTCCTGACTTGATCTCAATTCACATGCTGTAGCAGAGCCTTAAAAAGCCAGTTCATGCTTGAAAGCCCACCAATGTGCCTGAATAAAAGCAATCGTGCAAAGAAGAGCCGGCCAAAATTCCTCAACAGCAATGTGAAAGCCTGAGCTCCAGTTATCAGACGTGTTCGGTTGCAGTTATTATCCTGATAGGTGGCACAATCGGTTATTAGTTTTAGGAGAGAAGTTTGGCTGACTTTTTCGAATGTTATAAAAAAAGTTGCAACATGTTTCTATCAATAATTGAAATGATTTCCAAATGTTCGTCTTGTCTAATGTTACAACTTGAATGCGGATCTGAAACCGTTTAGTGTGACAAATATGACTCATACAAAATTCGCAACATGACCTTAGAGACGCCTTCTAAGAGAATTCGGTGTGCAAATTGTTACTATAGGAACAATGATTAATTCAAATATTGCATTAATATAAAAATCTTGCAGCCTGAACTACTATATAGGCCAGGTGTTTTATAGAAAATTAAGGGGTACCCAAGGCTCCTCCCACTAGCCTGCGTGCCATCATCGTGTGAACAACTCGCTGCCACCCCTCGTACATCGATGTCGTATGCCCCATCACTTTAGAAATGTCGCGGTCTGATCCGGAGTTTCAGAATGTATGAGCTCGGCCTGACATACCCGTTTTCGCTACTGTTACATTCTTTTCTTCTTTTCCAGGTTTCGTTTACGACAACCTATAAAATGCTTTATCTATAAGCTTGGCCTCATAGACCCCATACAGTTTTGACCTTAGTTCAAGCTATTTCCACATGTTTAAGCCACTAAAGGAGTTCCTGGGAGGCTAGCGTTTCAGATATGAAGCAGGCAGTCCGAAAACTTTCTATCTGGATAGTATCGAAGCACTAGTGAAACTAGGATATACTAGAAAAACTGGGATAAGTGCATTAGTGTAGCAGGGGATTATATAGAGAAATAAAGGTAGGTTTAACCCTTATAAATGTATTTGGTTATTTTGCATAATCGGTAGCCCTTTGTTTGACTAAGCGCTCATTACTGTATATTGCAATAGTTGGCATGTGCCAAATTTTTTTTTTAATTAATGCAGTTTATTGCAAAACACGTTTCATATTTTATTTTATATTACGATACAGTAAACCTGTCCATAATTATTATAGTATAGTTTAAACATGAAATAAAAAAAAAAAATAAAAATCTTGAAAATTCTGCATCTTTTTTCCACAAGAAAATCATGAACCTGAATGATCCAGCTCTTTCCCATTTAATTCCCTTCCATTTACTGTTCAATTTCACTTTTCTACCATTGTTGTCTGAGCGCTGCAGACGATTTGTGTTTTGTCTGATTTGTCTCTCGACAATCCTGTCTGCCTGCAATTGCGGAATTCCCATATGGTTCAAGTCTTTCCCTAACACAGTCTATATTAAGTCATCCATCAGCCAACCAATTAGTGATGACACTTTGGCAAAGCCGAATTATGCGATACACCCCAGGATGACGTTGAAACCTAATCCGGTTTAAGCACTTACAGTATTTAAACATACAGTCTGTAACATGTGTTGGTAGAGAATAATCCTGAGCTATAGGGAGCAGTGTTTCTGTTTTCTAGGTTTCTCGGAGCTGTGAGTGTAATTTGTTTGGCTTGTGCTGCGCATGTGGGTGTCGGTGTTGGGAGTGAGATACATCACAGTGCTGAAAGCTGAGTCTGTTTGAAGTGTTTAAAGTAATCTCCTTATGAGAAGAAGAGCACTGCATGAGCACACACACAAAGAGGAAAAAAGAAAACTGGTGCTGAAAGCAACACCTTGCAAGGCCCAAGTCATTTTTTCCTGTCTGTCTGTGTAAAATAGTGGCTTCTGGATTGACCTGCCTAACGACTGGTTTGACTGATGAGATTTTTTAATTAGCCTACCTTACTCGCTAACCACTTGAATAAGGTTATCTTTACACCTTTACACTCGTGCAATTATTTAAATGGACAATTATGTGGTAGCTGCACAGCGCATAAAATAATAAACACACAGGTCAAGAGCTTCACTCAAATCAGTCGTTAGTCAGATCAATCCAGAAGCTGTAGTCTTTCTGATAGCTCAAACCAATAGGGCGATGCTCATTTGGCATTTCCACCCACTGCCTTGTATTAGATGTAAAGATACATTTCAGGAGCTTCAGTTAATGTTCACATCAATGCCGTGGTAAACTATGGTAAATCCAGTAACCATGCTTTACAACAGGGGTGAGCAGGAAAGCATCTCCTTATCATGATGGATTACAACAGCAACACTGATCCACAGTTTGGAGATTTGGGAAATTGGGAAAAGACCATGTGATTAAAAAAAATAATAATTCAGTTAATTTGTTTTAAAAGATAGGGTTGTATGAGTATTGTGTAGATTTTATAAGTCAGTGTCAGTGTCGTGAAAGATAGATTGATATATAATAATCGACACATAGAGCAAACAGACAAAATAATGCAACTAATGATAACGATTCTATACAGCAGGAATAACTCACTCACTCATCGTCTATGCCGCTTTATCCTGTATACAGAGTCACAGTGCTTCTGGAGCCTATCCCAGGACACTTAGGGCACAAGGTGGGGTACACCCTGGAAGGGGTGCCTATCCACACACACAAACACCCACCCATTCACACACTACAGGCAATTTGAGAATGCCAAGTTTGAGAAAGACTTGTCTTCATGTCTTTGGACTGTAGCAAACTCCATGAACACAGTCCCGCGACAGGAATCGAACCCAGACCCTGGAACTGCAGGGTGACCATGCTAACCACTAAGACTCTGTGCCGCCAGCAGGAATAACATAGAACAAAATGCGGTGACAATATTGTAGAGAGGTTGAGATGCTACTTAGCTATCAGATAGAGCATTAGCTAGCTTCTTAATATGAATCATCTCTTCTTGCTACTGTACCTTCAAAGAGCTTCCCATATGTTCCCATAGTTCACCTATCTACTGTAGCTTCAGAAGTATCCAATGCAATCAGAGCACCAGTCTTCCAAATAACAGAAGCAGCTACTTTAAACATCTGGAAAAAGAAATGGCTGGCATATGTCGTGTATTCAGAGTACAGCTGCACTTGTTAACAGTTAATGACAAGTGATGGGAAAGACAGCCTTAAAAGACCTGCAACTCTACAAAGACCACACCACAACAAAAAGGCCAGATGACAAACAGCTGAAAACTACAGGCACGAGTAAACAGACAAAGCACCGTTTTACCTACCATGTGTTTGCTTAAATCATTGTGTGTGCATCAAAACTATAGGGCGTGGACATGAATTCTGTACTCAAAATGCACATTTGTTTATCCTTTTGATTCCTGTGATCTTTTCATGCTCAGGCCAGAATGCCTAAAAATAAATCGAAATAAATGAAGACGTCTGTGGACTACAGAGATGTTTAAAGCAGTGCATCAATGTGGGATGGATGTAACAATAATTAATGTTGTTGTTGGTCTTTCGGCTGCTCCCGGCAAGGGGTCGCCACTGCAGACCATCCGATCCACACACAAGCTTGGCACAGGTTTTACGACGGATGCCCTTCCTGACACAACCCTCCTGTTTTATCTGTGGCTGGGGTTCGGGCATTGGCTTTGAATTGAACCCGGGCCTTACGTGTGGTGGGCGAGATACCTACCACTGAGCAACCAATGCTGCTGGAAGTAACAATAATTAATCAGATTTGGTAAAAAAAAAAAAAAAAAAAAATCCTGTCAGTTTTAATTAATTCATGTATTTATTCATCTTCTATATCGCTTATTCTGTACAAGATTGCGGGGGCCTGGAGACTTTGGGAACAAGGCAGGGTACACCCTGGACAGGGTGCCAATCTATCAAAGGGCACACACACTACGGCCAAATTGGGAACACTGATGAACAACATCGGGAAAGCAGTAGTACCCGGAGGAAACCCGCCAAGCACGGGGAGAACATGCAAACTCCACGCACACAGACACGAGGCAGGATCGAGCCATCAACCCTGAAGATGCAAGGCCAAGTGCTCGCCACTACGCCCTGATGCTGTCAAGTCATTGTTGATTTAATTAAGAGTGCAGATCCCTTCTGCCTGTTCTGTCTTTAATATTTTTTATTTTTAACCTAAAACCCAGCATTGCCACTGATAAATATTGAAATTTGACTGCTTGACTTGCTCAGTCATCTTTTTGTAATAATGACTTTACATGCACCAGTAAAGCATAAAAAGTAGAGAAGAAAAAACATAAGAAATTAATGATTAAATTATTAATTATTTATTAATTCATGAAATCAAAGAATATCACTCTGAATTAATTGTATTTTATATTACAGTACGTATATCAAGAAAAAACGTATACACACTTCAGGAAAAGAAAACTTTTAATACTAAATTTATTGCTATACGATATAATAATATTATAATAGTATTAATATTATATAATATATTATATAATATATTATATGATATTATATATTATAAAATATATAATATATATAATTATATATTATATGTATATAATGTGTCACACACTGAATTATATTATATTAATACTTATCTTATCCTGAAGTGTGTAAACATTTATACATTGACTTTATATGTAAATAATATAAAATTTATATTATATTATATTGTTATGTTGTTATGTTATGTTATGTTATGTTACCCAAACCCATTTTAGTTAGTTCCATAATAAGTGTAATTTACAAGGTTAGGGAGGCGGTATCACCCCCCCAGTAATCAAAACTGTCCACTACAACCCCCAAATATCATGTTATAGTGATGAATTAAAATTATTAACTGTTATAAAGCATGATCCAGTGGTAGGCTTTCTCAAGCCAATGTAACTGGCAAGCAAAAATAACATTCCCCCACGCCCTCATGCTGCAGTAACTGCAGGCGCAAGCAATAGCAAGCGCATACACATTGAAAAGAGGAAGAGTAAAAGACCAACCAGCTATTTTAAATTTGAACAAAAAAAATTTAGACTCAGACACCCCGTCCAGCGTTGAACCCAAAGTAACACCCTTGAGTGCCACGCCCTTACACATGTATTGATTATGAGTGTGTTTTGGTGACAGCACAACATTGTGGCAGTGTAAAATGTGTGTTTGTGTGTGTGTTTTCTGTGAATCACTACAGATGCGTATTCCAGCATGTCACTCAAGGGCCATGGTGAGGTTGTGCGTCATCCCTGTGTGTGGGTGGCATGGAGTGGGGGGGTCTCCTTAGCTACACATACACATCATCAAGAGTCACATTCAGTACAGTCTGAGATAAGGTTACGCAATTGCTAAGACAACGGCTCAGCGATGGGTAAAGCGATCCTGTCTCGTTGTCTTTTAGATCGAGATCAACACAGACACCACCTCTAAAATGGAATTACTCAGAGCAATTACTTACAAGACAGGAAAGATCAATAGGATTGACACCAATAAATTCTCTATTAAAAACCATAAATTAAAACCATCATCAGAGAGAATATACCAAAAGTTTCATCTTAAAACTACAGCTTGTTAAATAACTATTTTGAGAGCATACAGACACTTGGTCCCTGGTTTGATGTAAGCATACATGTGTTTGAGATAAAACCTCACAAGCACTGTTCAATTTAAGTACCTCCAATGACACCTACAGTGTGATAAATCAAATGCCCTTTCTGTAAAATGTCAAGTGGAGTTTCCAGAGTGAGGTAAGCCTGAGTGTGGATGGTGTAATGGGTCTTTCTATTTGACCAGTTGAACAGTTATCTGATCGAAGACGTCCCACTACAACATGCCGAATATTTGATATGAATATACAATATCAGAGTATGACGCAATACAACACTCCGCAGTTCTTTGATCACACAGGATGTGGCAAACAGTTTTTAAACTGTAAGTAGAGGGTTAGTAGAATTTCTTACCGTTGGCATACATTTATCAAGATGAGTAAGGTTTAATACAGGCTACAAAACAATCAGACTAGAACACAATCTCAGGATGCTGTCCATTTTGAAGTGACCGTGACTATGTCCTGCTCCATTTTCTCCACCTACACATTTAGAATGTAAAGGATATTCCTAACATGCAGCAGTAGAGTTCACGCTTGTAAAAAAAAAACATTTAAATCCATTTTTTCCAATGCAACCTGGGGGTCGCATTGGAAAAAATGGATTTAAATGTTTTTTTCTTCCAGATTTTTTAAATATGAGTCTATTACGAAGATTTCAACTTACATTTTATCTCACTACAACTTTCAACGTGGTGCTGGGGGTTTGAACCTGGGACCTTCCGGTCAGTAGTCCTTAACCAATATGCTACCAGAACAAAAATAATATAGTGTGTTTGTGGGTGTGAAAGAGAATGAGCTTTACCCTCAACACCATATCATTCACTTACTTATTCTCTATACCGCTTATCCTGCTCGGCATGTCTACAATGTGGTAGGGGACCAGAGTACCCGGAGTTCCCCACCAAGCATGGGAAGAACATGCAAACTCCACACAGGAATCAACCCCCCAACCATGCGAGGTGCGAGGTCACAATGATAACCACTAAGCCACTGTGCCACCAAACAGATAAGATCTAAATATACTAAAACAAATATTTTGCATTAATTCATATTTCATAGCTGGATTCTGTGAGACCCTGAACTGAATTTAAGTAGAAATTATTGTAGGGATTGTCTGGAGCACAGTATCAGTACAAACTGATGGAGAAAAAAGCATTCAGAAGGTTTCTTAGTTGGTATAGATAATCTGGGGTGTCGGGAAATCCAAAAGGAACATAAGCAGTTTTTTATCAAACTTTTACCAACATTATATATAGCAGTTTACAAAATAGATTACTTGACACAGTAATAACAATATGTATTACAATACAGTAATACAGTAAATAAGTATAAGTAAACCTCCTGTATATAAAGTTGATGGAACAATATTTTGTCTCTCTGTATTTTTAACCTTTTTTGTGAAATATATAATTTATGTACAGTATATAAAATGATTACCTAAATGATTACTTGCGAAATACCAAATTTTGCTCTTGTGATAGCTGGAATTACCCCCTGAAAAAAATATAGCACTGCTATTACCTGGACCAGAATCACTACAATAACAACTTCTAACAATCTTGTTATTGTTATTTTAGATACTAAAGAATATGACCAAAAGGAATTTGACAAATTCTCTGAGTGAACTACTTTGACTAGCAACAAGAACTTTCGCTTGGTTGAGTTTGGCAGAAAAGTGATTTTAAGTGCCATTTCTTTTCTGTTATTCTTTGAAATGGGCTGAATAATGGAACAAAGTATTCGAAAAAGAGAAGTGGATCATGTGGCAGGAGTTCAAAAGCAAGAGGAAAAGAGAGCATATGTGTGGACGAGTGTATTAAAATTGAAACCACAGCACAGGCTTATTTTAGCACTGTAACCAGCCGTCTTCTGCAGAAACGGGGAGCTGTGCAACACCTTTCTACGTCACTGTGTCAGCAGTATTTCCATGGTGACAGAGGAGGTGTAAATATGTAACATAACCTCAACCAGATGTGGGTTCTAAAAGGGTTCAGTTAAAAAAGCCCATGTTCTTCTCAAATTTATCTATATTCATCTACTTTCGTATTTCCATTGTGCTCAGAAGTGGAAAAAGTAAAAAAAAAAAAAAAAAAGTTTACAAATACTGGATCAAAAATCTATATTTGTTGAGACATGGACAAGTTCATGGAAGGTCTAACTAGAAGTTTAAGATGTTTTGATTGAAGGTCATTGAATGATGATTTTTTTAAAGTCATATGTATTTTTTATTTTCAGTGGGTAAAATTAAAGTGCAATGAATAAAAAAAATCTGAATGCATATTTTTACTTCTATTCTATTTGAACACCTCCTGTTTTAGTAAATAAAGTAAATACATAAAGCAATTTTACCAGATAAAAAAAAAATCAGATTGTCATAATGACAAATGCCACATAAAAACTCTTTTGCGCTTTCAATGGCTTTCTTATTGTGTACAAAAATAGATCATGAATAAATTTCTATTACTACATGAATACATAACTGGTTGCTCACAGTAATTGCTGGCCTGCAGTTATCTTGCATATCTTTGCTCATCTTTTTAATTGAGCTGAGTTCCAGGTGATACTGCACGGATGCACAATGTACAGTAAGAGAGAAGGTGAGCTGCTGGAATGGAAAACCAAAACCAACCAATTCAGAGTTTATTTCCCCATAACAGCACGGACATGAGGTGTTTTCCCCCTCTTATGCCACAT
>JAQMYK010000008.1:11248955-11308408 GCA_030014345.1 Clarias buthupogon
GGCCAGTGAGCAAAAAAGTTAATGTCAAGCCCTGATATATATATATATATATATATATATATATATATATATATATACACATAAAAACTAAACCAGGAATATAGAAACATTTTGGTGCTAAACATCTGCTCGTCTGATTGTGGTTGTTGTCTGGGGTTATTTGTGCATGTGAATAGAGGACATCCATTGCCCCCAATCTCCTTGTATGACCCAGATTCCCAGTTTGAAGAGTCTGTCTGTCCTCTCAACTACAGTAGCTAAAGTACCGTAGGGACGCGTCTGCTCCCCGAGCTTAAAGCCGGAAAACCTGCATGCCTCACTGCTCCTAATGCCCATCGTCTGCACCCAGTTTTCCCTCTGTCTCTGTGTTGTCTCTCTTTCTCTCTCCTGATTATCTCACCTCATTGAGATCCCTCTTCAGTTCTGGAAATCCAGGCCTAATCAAATCTTTTGTTGTAGAAACATGTCTGCTTCCTGCTCAACCTGAAGACAAAGGGAAAACCCCTTGGCATTCTTCCCTCTTGCCATTCCTGATTGGATTAGATTTTAAAATAGAGCCACTGTCTTTTACTTAGCACCAGAACACACAAACTGAGTGAGCGAGCGAGTGATGAAAGCCCATAGAGCGCTTTGTAACGCCAAGCATGTTTGTTTCACTAAGAACCAGGTGCCGGTGAACTCCGAGCGATGTTTGGACCTTTGGCAAGGAGTGGACATCAATACAATTTCTATATCCGGACTGCCATCAAAGGCAGCTTGTGCGTACGCTCCTGCTTGGCCATTTGGCCGTTTCAAACAGAAATAGTAGTTTAAATGTGGACAGGGTGTTAGGGAGTCACACTTTAAATAGCTCTGAAGAGCAGAGCCGCAGATATAACCAGGACAACTTCAGACTGACCTAAATGCAAGCTTGAAAGCGGAAAAAACAAACCGCTAATCAATATATTACGTTTGAATCATACTCACAACTGCACAGGCATGACTGCTTGTTTTTTTCCCGACCCTCTAAGCAGTATTTTGTCTCTATGACTAAGATGCCTAAATGTTTTGACTGTCGGCGAATAAAAGTTTGCACTTCCTGTCCAGCCCTGTTAATAACAAACTGCTCGAGACGAGAGAAGAAACTTGCGTGTGTTTGTCTTTGTGTGCGTGTGTGTAAACGCGATGGGTGTGTTCCTTTGCCTTCGCCACTTCTCTGAGGTTGTAATTATGCTGCCTGGATGGCCACATGCTATTCTTTGTGTTGTTTCCATGCTTGTGTCTGTCTGTTAGATGATGAGATACGAATAGGATCAAACTCTTGTCTGTGTGCTTTACAGCAGGGCAATAAAACACGTTATCGATATCATTATTTACTGTATAATGTCACATTATTGAAGAGCGGGTGTCAAGTGCCTTCATTGTTACTGACAAGAAGTTAGTTTATTAGAAGCTTTAAAGGTAATCTAGTATAGTAATACAAATAATAGTTTAATATTTTAAATACCCCAAGAAAATGTCTTTTTAAGATGTTTAACCTAAGTAACATCTCCTGACAGAAAATATATTTGAGGTTTAACCTCCAATCACTGAAAGTGGAGACTCCTTCCAAAAATGGAAAATGTTTCCTCACAGAAAACGTGACAATTTTAAATGTTCAATAAAGTTGTGACCACAAAAACAAAAAAGTGTTAGAACAAACGCATTAGTATATACAGTACTTATAGTTATAGAAGTCCGAGTTACAGAAATTTAGTAGTAATTATACTCCAGTTTCAAGTCTCTCACAGTTAAACGATAAAAGATAGATTGCAGTGTCACATGTACGTGTGTTTGTGCGTCTGTGTGAATTTCGGATTCTTGTTCATCCAAGAGGTCCTTTAGCACACGGCAGCTACCGCACACAGGTTGCGATGTCTCCTTAACGTTGTGCTCAGATTTGGATCTGAACCCAAGCAGGGCGAAGGCTGGCCCACCTGGGATGTAGCAGAAAGGAAGCAGGCTGTGCTGAGTGTGGCCTTCCGCTACCTGGACACATACAGAGAGCTGCTACAGGAGGAGGGGGACAGGTCCAACAGCTTCCCTAAGGTAAAAATTTCAGCAATCACACTCCCTCACATCCATATCCACTCTCACATTCGAAACAAAAACACTCCAGAGGGTTATTGAAGTGTTATTCCTTGCAGGAGTCTGTCAGAGTCTCCATGGCAACAAAACTGACTCAGCACCGTGTATCTGAGGTCATAATTGTTTTGGTTGATCTTTCCTCCAGCAAACAGTTCTTCAACCAACCAACACACAGATCATTTTGTTTCTCTCTCGAAAAAAAAAAGCCTCAAAACTCATGGTGGCTCTCCTGGGGTACGCTCTCACTCTTATGTCCTCTTGATACAGGATCTGTACCTTTGTGCCGTGCAAGAGCTCAGCCTTTTCCCCGAGCTGGTGGAGGACGTTCTGAAGCTTCAGCGCTGGACTGAGATCCTCCACAACCCGTAAGTCAATTCACCGTTGAGCTTTTCTGTGCAGAGTCTATTGTACAGTATGTCGTTACAACAATGAGGAACAACACAACATGGTTTCGATTAAAATCCAAGTCTACATTTTGTGCCTAAACCCCAAATCCAGCTTTTAACTTCCACAGAAGGTTAGAAAGGAAATTACGAAAAGATCTGACATGACCCCCCGCATGTCTGGCTCGTTTTATTATTATAAAGTAGCAAGCTGTTAAATACTAACAGAAGACGTACTGTAGCCTGTTATAAACCACAAGGCCATGGTTCTGTGAAGATGCTAATTGGCAATGGGGTTGCATCTGGTTACTGATGTGTTCCTTATGTGATCTTAAATCCCTTTACCACTTAATGAAGCCTTTAAACCCGCTCACTTTTTATGTGAGTTAACCATCGAAAATTTGTATATTTATATTCATATTCATTTAGTATTGGCTGATTGCTTGTTTATAATTAACGACATCCGTCCATCCATCCATCCATCCATCCATCCATCTACTGTATCCCGTTATCAATCTTGAAACCAATTATTTTTAAAGAAATTTCTGTCTGGATAAACGCATGCAAACAAATTAGCACCACCAACCAAAACCCAATAAATTAAAAAGTATACCAATCAATAATAAATAATCCTTTTCCACCTTAAGTGTACTGCTCGGTCTGTCAATCCCATGTGCTAACTCATTGCATTGTGGTTCCTGTGCAGCTCACAAAAGTAAAGCACAACACCAGAAAAAAAGTCTGAAAGAGTGCAGATCTGGTTTCATAACCATGTTAAAAGCCTCCAAAATATCCAATATCCAATTTCTAAAACTATATCCACAACATGCTTAACTTCGGGGTTTGTCTGTCCTTGTGTAATAAAATAAATGCATTATAATTATTCATTATGAATACATTAATAGGGAAGAAATGTTGATACGGCAACTGCAGTATCCAGTTCCAACAAGGACAGATGTTCATTGTTAAGTCTATATGGATAGACACCAGACAAAAACCCATCGTTATATATCTTTCAAAGACATCAGGAGAAGCATACAAAGAGAAACGATTAGCAATTTAGATTATTATCTTGAGCCATTATTAAACATGACCAGTGAAGGACTCTTCCCTTATAAGAGATTCAGTGTGTTTCAGTTTTAAATGCTGTGGCAAAACGTTGACGTAATCGGTCCCGTCGATTATCTAAACATGTTGACTTCTGCAGAGAGTTTTGATGCATCACAATGTTTGCTTTCATCCACGATTTTGTCGGCGAGTGGCGGAATAAGAGACTTCTGAACTCGATATGTCTGGAGTGTGGTAACCCTAATAAAATGGTGCTCTGTCAAAGTGAAATGGCTCACCACATGCAGACTCACACACAGCATGAACATCTCAAAAGAAAACACTCCGGTTATCTCTGACCTCAAATCGACAGGGCAGCAGCCTAAGTGTGTATTAGAGTGAGTTTAGTCTGAGTGCTGCTGTGCTGGTGGATGTCAGTGCCTGGGAGTCGTTGCGCTCTTACCAGCTACAATTCGGACAAGAACTAGACAGAAGATTCTCCAGCACAGAACGGCCAGTCTGGCAGCGGCAATTTGTCTGTGTGCATATGGAAGAAGCAATATAGAGTTAAAGTTCAAGATGGTTGCTTCCTACATAGATGGCATGTTAAACTAAGTGAACTAACTATTATTCCTTGATTCCTTGATTTATATAGTAAAATGTCATTTATTTTATTTTGTGGATTTTTTGTGTCCCATGTAAAGGCAAGATTTTTTTTATGGACTTGACACTGTTTTTTTTTTATAAAATAAATATCTGTATGAGAAAATGCTTAAATAAAAAATTTAAATATTTTCGATGGGTTAATCATGACAAAATAATCGTTAAACCAATTGCCAGAAGAAATAAAGGATAGATTAGCCGATAAAAAAAAAACTGCCCTCCTGTGGTGTTTGTCAGTTTTCTTTCTCAGTAGTTGTTTATTAATGCAGGAAACTTAGAGATTACTGGCAATAATAAATGTCTATTTTAAATATGGATTTTCATTAGGCGAAGTACTAGGCCGAGAATATTGTTTTCATGGGGCAGTGGTCCTGGGCCAGGGGAGAGAAACTATTTTATATTACCAAGTTATGTTGATTAAAATAAGAAAATCGCTAACTATAAAAGATGTAGTCGGTTTTTAAAAATTAATTATTTATTTTTTTAAGCATAGTGATTTCAAAAGATGGGAAGTGATAGTTTTACAGTATAAGACACATCACTGTAAAAAATATATGAAAAACTGTAGCACCCAAGTTCTATTGGAAAATTATTTTATTTATAATAGAGATGCGCTATCGATCGGCCAGAATTCAGTCTTTCAGCTTGATCGGCCATGACTGGTGATCGACATGTCAGGCTCATATATATATAACCGGTTCTGTACTGAGTTCACAAGCTTCCTAGTGTTTGCCTCAAATATTTTCATTTTTATGTCATTTTACTCAATATTTAGCAATAAAGGCTGATCAGAACCTTTTTCATCAGCCTTTATTGCCAGACCGTATCAGGATATGTTTTCCTTAATGCACACACTCTGTTTCAGTTGTTAATTGTGGTGAGTTGTGAGTCAGCTGGCTACACGACACCCTAAACCACTAGGTTATGTTAAATGTGTTGTGTAGTTTAATTCCTGGAGGATAGTTGCATAAAGGAAATTTGAGCTCAGTGTCCTTATTGCGTTCTGAGAGTGTAGAGATTTAATAAAGCTTCCCAGGGGGAACCGAGGCTTTTCAACACTGATGGGATTGGGTCATACTTCATAGCCAAAGAATGCTGGAGGGAGGAGATGATCAGTCGTGTCAATGTCTTTCTAATTAGCAAACGAGCCGCGGGTTACACTTTTGATATAAATAGTGCACAGAATGCTGATGTTTGTGTGCTCCCTGGCAAGACTCTGCGTTACTGATAAAATTCTGTTCAATTTCTTTATATTAGGCATTACTGACTTTCTCTTCATTTGCTGTTTGTAGGGCAGAGGAAGACAAGGAGAGTCGGAAGAAGCAGGTGCGTCCGCTCTTCCGCCACTTCAGACGCATCGATGCCTGCCTGCAGCCGCGAGAGGCTTTCCGCGGTTCGGACGAAAGTGAGTTCAGACTGCGTAATTAACAGTGTGACATTTACGGCCCAAAAAGACTGAAAAAACAGTTACTCCAGCTTTTTGCTAATGGGAGAAGTGAGGTCATGGGGTTACGCTATTCTTTTATTGTTTTAAATAATTGTAGAACTTGATTAGTTAGTCTGACGTTATCTGAGACGTGATTCAAGCCAAGTGCTTTCCAGACTCACTAAGCAATTAGTCAATAAGCAATTCTAAAGAGGAAATAGCTGCTGACCTCCCTGGCCCTCTGAGGCCTATTTGTAGTGAAGATGTATGACCAGACCAGGAAGCAGACAGCAAACCAATATATTGATCAAGAAACAGTTACTTTTGAGCTGTTTACCTTTTAGTAGTGAAAACCTAGAACATGCAAATAAAATGGTGTGGGGAAATGCATTTTTTCTTTTTTTTTTTTTGTTTAAGTTTGCTTCTTTGCTTCTTTAGTTTTTTGTAGGGTGTACACACCCGACCACTCGTACGTGACCATCCGCAGCCGCCTGTCCTGCCGCGTTGGAGAGATTTTGGCTCTGGTGCGAGAAAAGCTCCAGTACAGTGAGGAACAACCGACTCAACCAGGCAACCTCATACTAGTGGCTGTCACTTCATCTGGAGGTAAATGTCATAAAACTACTCAAAAGGTTATATTCAAGTATAAAGGGGGATGTGGAAAAACAAAGCAAATTGTATGAGCAAAAATCTACTGCATGAGAAATTGTTAAGAAACAAGTATAAAATGCAGAACAAAACAGTTTTTTTTCTACATCCAGGTAATAAAAAGTCATATAAACACACACATGTAATTTACTAGTAAACCCCTATGAAGTACTAGAATGTGTCCTGTAAGAGACAAACTGGAACATGGCTGACATCAGTGTGGTGGCACTGCGGTCAGCACGCCGCATGCGAAATGTGTTGACATTTAGGTGTGCTTATCAGTGTAGGCTGGGTTCACATGTTTAACCTTAACACCCTGCTGCAATCTGTGCTCCTGTCTCCTTACGCAGAGAAGGCCGTGTTCCGTCCCAGTGACGAGGCTGTCTTCACCACTCTGGGCGTCAACACGCACCTGTTCGCTTGCGAACCCTCCGAGCTCGAGAGCCTGGTGAGAAACATCGCACTGAGTCACCTGCATGCGAAATCGGAATAAATCCGAATGAGTAAATACCAGCAGGCTTTAATTAATTATGCAGTTGACGCTGTGCTAATTGCCGTGTTTGACTTCGCGTTAGCCATGTTTGCTTTGCGGTTTAACTTTTACTGTTGAGCCGCACTGCATCAGTGTTAACGCGGTAGTTCATTTTCTTTTTTTCGTTTTTGTATACACACCATTTATTAGGAGATTGGAAAGAAAGAGATTTCACCTGTTCAGTTTTACCAAGTCAATATGGCAACACATTTTATTTCCATATGAACAGGGTGTGCTGTGATTCTACAAATCTAACCGTGAGCTATTGCTTGGTTGATAAGAATCAGATAAGCTCAGAGCCAGAACACGTGTTTCATTCACTACAGTATGTGTGGAGAGTGCTCACAGTGTGTGTGTGTGTGTGTGTGTGTGTGTACATTAGTTGCCCCTGCCTGAGGAGATCCACTGGTCCCCGGGTGACAGCAAACTGCATGACATGAGTGCAGAGGAAGTCGCCAACCAGCTGGTGGTGTTTGACTGGGAGCTCTTCAGCTGTGTGCACGAGGTCAGGCAAAGCTCACATACACACATTTCTAGTTCTCTACAGCTGCCTCACCCTTTAGTGTTGATCTTATAAAAAATAAATAAATAAAATCACTGCATGTGCCAAACCAGGGTTTTGTGTTTAAACAGGTGGAGTTTGTGTGTTATGTGTTCCATGGAGAGGAGGCTCGATGGCGCCCCCTCAACCTCGAGCTGGTACTGCAGCGGTGCAGCGAAGTGCAGCACTGGGTCGCTACTGAAATCCTGCAGTGCCAGTCGCTGCCTAAGAGGGTGCAGCTGTTGCGCAAGTTCATCAAGATCGCAGCTCTGTGAGTAAACCGGTGCATGCTTGTGTATGCGCTTGTGTTTGACTTGTTATTAGAGGCTCGTCCAGAATGAGAAAGAAAAGCCATGGCAATTAGCCTGTAGTACTCGTTTAATTATCACCTAATTATCTAATAATCGTGATTGGATTTCAGGTGTTCCGAGCATGTCCTAACAGTCTGGCTGGGTTTGTTTCAGGTGTAAGCAGCAGCAGGACCTGCTGTCGTTCCTCGCTGTAGTTTTGGGGCTGGACAACCCTGCAGTTAGCCGTCTGCGCCTTACCTGGGAGGTGAGCATCACCTTTCCGTTCCTTCCCTCCATTTCTGTCCCGTTTCTGATCCTCACTTTCTCACAGAGTTTCCCTCTTTCTCACTGACACGCATACACTTTCTCTCTCCCTTTCTTACTTGCTGGACTAGACAGATGCAAGCACACATACACACTCAGACACCCTTGTACTGTACGTACACTGTGGATTTTTTTTTGTTTGGTTTTTTTTTGTTGCCTCCTTTCATTTGCCAAGCACCAAGTGTTATTCCTGGCCCAGGCCTGTTAGCTGTAGTCATGGCAACTGAACTGACTAAGCAGCACTTTTTTTTTTTTTTTTAAAGGAAACAATTCTCAAACACACCTTGCAATTTCAATGCAGTGACCTTTTAATTAATCCTTCACTTCAACCTTTTCCATTCGCCGCAGTGTAGCTCCTGGTAGGAAGGGACGAGTGTTTATGAAACATCCGTGTTCTTTGTGCTTGTTCCACAGGGCTTGCCTGGAAAGTTCAGGAAGCAGTTCCAGCAGTTTGAGAGCATTGCGGTGAGCCATCATATTACTCACATACCTCACTTAATCCGTCATACCATAGTAAGTCTTTTAAAATGCTTTTAGATTTTAGTGCCCTAATTACACTTGCATAATTCCCTCTCGGTATTTATCGCCCGGTATATTTCTGTGTAGTCAGCCCATTGAACCAAAGGAGCTACAAAATTTGGACAAAAGTATGTAGACACCTGACCATCACACCTACTGTACAGTGTATGAGCTAGTTGGACATCACATTCCAAAATAACGGGTAATAATACGGAGTTTCCACAAGATTCTATGTATACATTCAACAAGTTAAATGTGGAATTAAGCCTTGCAGATATTGTGCAAGGCTTTGAAACCGATGTTTCAGGTCATCCTTAAGGTGGTTAAGCTCAGGGCTCCGTGCACACCGCTCGAGTTCCTTAACACCAAACTCGTCGGACCGTGTCTTTACGGACCTCGCTTTTTGCAGCGGTATTCTAATGCTAGAAAAGATTTGGCCGCCTGAATTGCACTGAAGGGAAACTGTAATGCTACAGCATACAGTACCAACACATTCTATGCAATTGTCTGCATCCAAATTTAAGCCAACAGACTGAGGGAAGGGTCACACACGTATTATGGTCTCACAGATTTCTGCCACTATACAGTAAGTGTATCTTAACATACAGGTTATGAAAATGAAAAGGAAAGAAAATTCCCTTCTGACTGCAGTGCAGGAGCGTCTCAGGCATTTTCACAGTCTGTATCCGAGTACAAACTGAATGGATTATGCTTGTTCCTGTTTCCCCAAGGCACATAACTGTTCATCAACCTGATCAAAGCATGACATTCTCTGTACTGTATGATGAAAAAGATATTCAATTAGTGATGGTTTAGATATGTAGACAAGGTTTGGATAAAGTGGCTCTTAACACATCATGGTATTTGCAGATAAATGCCCAAGCCATTAGATAGATAGATAGATACATACATACATACATACATACATACACACTTACTTACTTACTTTTATTGATCCTGAATGAAATTTCAAACATCCAGTAGCAAGGATAGTAACACAATTAGACAAAAATAAAAAGTACACATGTGAGAGATGATCTATGCTTTCACAGAAATGACTAAGAGAAAAACATAATATAATACAGAAAAATGCATAAATATATGTAAAGAATAAGACGAATATGTGCAAATATAGGCAATCAGGATGAATATTCAGTGGACAGATTTAAACGTTTAAAAATCCGCCTCATTTTGGTGAAACGTTTCTTAAACTTAAGAAGTCAAAGTTTCTCACAAACAGAACGAAACGTGGCCAGTGTTTGAATCCAGCCACAGCGACAGCCGACTGGTTTTCCAAGACTATCATGCACATCTGGAAACAAAATATGACATGCATTTCCTCCTTGTTTTTATCAAGCAACAAATGTCTTGGTTAAGGTTTATTGGTTCATAGACGACGACTAAAATGCACCGATATCTTAAACATTTAAATGTAGATTTTTTAAAATAGTATTTGTATAGCAGAAGTGGATCTACAGTAATAGTCATGTAGTGTATTGAATTCACAAAGCGTTAGGTTAGACATCAAGCTCACATTATAAACTCGGTGTGTATCTGTGTGTTATTCAGGATCCTTCCAGGAACCACAAGTCTTACAGGGACCTATTAGCCAGTCTGAGGGCTCCACTCATCCCCTTCACCCCACTACTGCTCAAAGGTGAGACGCACATCTGTACACACATCTCGCACATCTGCATCTACACCACATAAACACTACTCTACATGGTGTGCACCACACAAACTCATTATCTATCCACATAATGCATAAAAACAGCTGTTGTCCAGATGTGCTTATATAAAGCTCAGTCCTGCTGAGGCAGCCCCGCTACTGCCTGATTAAAAAGCAACCCAAGGACCCAAGCTAGGCTAATTAACACCTTTAATTTCTCCATGCACTGTGCAAACCTGACTCGGAGCACACTCCCTGCTGAGCCTAAGACCGACTCTTTCTAGTGCTTCCACTATTACTGCAACACACATACACAGTATGCAGTATGCACAGTCCCTGTTACTTCTGGAAAATCTGGAATACTCAGCAGTCACACCTCTAGGAGCTCATACACTGAGCAACACCCTTTCTGCTTATTCCTCTTCTGTGTCCAGTCTGACCGCTGCTCTGCCTCTGACTCGTTTCAGCTCCCCTGTAGCTCCTTCTGACTCTCCTGCACAACCCTGTCAGTTCAACTTCACCATCAGACTGTGATATGACAGAAGCAGCGCAGACATAACAGTAGTTAAAATCATTTCTTGCATCTGTTATTATCTAAATATTATTGTTTGGATGTCGCTTTCCTTCAGCATGTTATTGTTACTTCCAAGTAACCTTTTAAGTCTAAGTCTGCCTTTAAGCCTCCATGTTGCGTCTGAGTTTTTAGTCTTGTCTGGATTTTTTTTTTCACATGCCTCTCACATTTAACACTTGGTGTCATTCATACTTTTGGACATTTTTTAACACTTAAGCACACAATTATTTAAGTTATTTTTTTTCACCAAGAGAGTGCTGGAAATTCCCTTTGGGTCAAATTTTTTGACAATCTAATTTTTGCTGTAATGAATTTGTTCACACGTGAGCCATCTTGATCAGTTCTCTGAAATTGTGTTTTTCTTTTTTGTTTTAACTCTGAATTCACACTTCATTCACGCTACCACTCCTAAATTAGGATTGCAAACCACTTCTACATGATACAGTATTTAGAGTCAAGGATTTGATATCAATTTGCTAATGATCACATAGAGAAGGTAATAATTAAAGTATCTGAATTACAAACAATTTGCTTTCCTAGTTGATTTAAACGTCAGAATAATAAAAAAAAAAATCCATACAAGTTGTTTCTTATTTTTTGATAATAATTAATTCATAAGTAATTTTAATCAGTAGCAATTGATTTCTGACTGTTGCCAGGAATTATTCCAATGATTGCCTTCCCAATCGAAAGCATGATTAAACCCCAGGATAACGTTCTAGACAGACTTCAGGAGTACAGGCAGATACGTGTGTGAAATAGACATTATTGTGAAATGTATTGATAAATTTTTTTTTGTTGTAATGCTGGAGGATAAGATGCATTTGCGCAGGTCTTCAGCAAAGATAGACATTATATAAAGAGGCTCAGTGCTGTGATTTATAACCCGACACAGTACATATTAATCCGATTGTAAATGTAGTGGTGGTAATGGTTTTAACAGACACAAATGTACTGTGTAAAGATACAGTAACAGTTTATTAAATTTTTGAGCCACTAAGGTTTAGCTCGTAATTTAAAAGATGTTTGACTCGTGATGAAATTTTTAATAAATTAAGATAAAAACTGATTGACATGTACAGTACATAAGACTTCAAGTATACAGTAGTCTTGTGATGAGACTCTTATCTGCAGTAAAGCATTAAAACGAAGTGTTGCTCTTTTCTTTAAACTGGACTATAATTCTGTTAGTGGACTAAAGGAACATGGCTGTGTCTCTGAAACAGTCCACCCTCTCTTACTGACCGATAAAATGAAATCAGAAATTTCTTTGAAATTGTCACTTCTAGGTCTGATGAAAGATAATAGAATCTGATATGAAAAAAAGGAAACAGACCTTTTTAATCTGTGTACATATTCATTTCCTAACAGTGTTGAAAGATTTGTAGATTATCGTGACAATAGCTCAAAACACCAACCTGTTTATATTGATTAATATCATTTAGTATGATTAGTTCCCAGTAAGTCGTTGTGATCCCAGACGGTCACACTGGAAATATTTTGTTACCTTTCACTTTTCTCACTGTACTGTTCATTCTTCAGTCTATTCAGCCGATAAATTATTAGTGGCTGTTCCAGATTTTCTGGCCCTTCGGGAGCTTGCGGAGGTTATGTTTGTGCATCAGCGTTGCATTTTTAATGCCTGTTTACCAGCTCCAGACTCTAGAAGTCGCCCAGGGTGATGAGGTTATCCGAGGATGACCTAAACAACCCCTCTGTCTGTCTCTGTATCCTTCTGTCTAATGAATCACCTGTATTCAAACATTCACTCTCGGTGGTATGCGTTGGCGTGTCTGAGCGCGTTCATCTGGCCTTTCTCTTTTTTTTCCACCTCCGCAAAGTAATACAGCCGAGCTGAAGAGACCGAGTTGAGCGCGGCATGTCGTGTGTCTTTACTTTTTCATCTGATGTGTGCACACCATGCTGATGCTCCGTAGGAGTGCAGGCGCCTGTCTAAGCACGTGCTGAGCTGCCATTGTGAAAGCACGCTTTAATTGTGTCTCTTTGTCCCTTTTTCTCTTTAGATCTGACTTTCCTTCATGAGAGCTGTAAGACGTTCCATGGGGAATTGGTTAATTTCGAAAAGATGGTGAGTGACAATGCATGTGACCATGCTGTCGGATTGCCGGGAGATGTGTAGTGAGTCATGTTTCATGGCTATTTTCAGAAATTTGTTCTAAATTGATCTATTTTTTTTTTTCTCTCAGCATAAAGTTGCAGAAATGGTGAGGAGCATCAGGCGGTACAGGAGTACTCAGCTAGGTAGGTCTCTCTCTCTCTCTCTCTCTCACACACACACACATACAGTACATACATATACACACACTTTCTGAAACAGAAACCAACCTGTCAAAAACGATTACTGTAAAAAGCAGAACGCAGCTCCACCCACAACAAGCACACATGCTCGGACACACACCTGTCTGAGTGGATTAGTTTTGGGGGAGCTTCGCTCCACCCTGCCACATCCCATCTGTTTAGAACAGCACAGCCCTGAGGGCCAGAAAAACAGCAAGCACACACACACACTCACGTTCACACGCACACCCACCCCTATTACATACATCTGACATAATAGAAGCAGTTGTTTTAGTGCACGTGTCTGGTTCGTCTGCGTGTGAGATCCTGATCTCAAAACAATTTACAGTTTATTGTGTAACATTACTGTAGTCTTTCAGTAATACGCGGCCCCTCCCTGATAAGCCTGAAAGCACCAGTGCATGTGTGTGTGTGTGTGTGCGCAGCAGCTGTGTGGCTCCCAGCACCTTCCCGCTCGCATATTTTCATTTAAAATCAAACCAATCAGACAAACAATAGCCAAGGCGCCATGGCAACCATGACATCACCTCGGGCAATAATGTTGAAACTCGTGGCGTGCTGCTAAAGCACAGCCGAATTCGGCTTGATATGGTCTAATCACACTTTATAGCTCCACACCCAGTCAGTATTTCCTTTCACTCAACAAAGCTGGGCTTTATTTCCGTCAAACAAATGAAACATATGCAAAAGGAAACAAAAAGTATAAATGATGTGATTCTATTTTTTATGCACAAGTAGAATATAAACTTCAACACATACTTTGTTGAGAGTCTGTCAGTTTTTACTGTCACCTCTTTATTGTTAAGCAGTTCTGCATTCTGATTGGTCAGAAAGTTCTGATTCATTTCAAATTTAAATTTTATTTGTCACATATTCAGTACGATATGCAGTGAAGTGCTTATACGACCGCTTGTGACCTTAAAAATAAAATATTATTAATAGGATTAAATATGAATAAAAAAGAAATACAATAGAAAATAAATTTAGCTAGGATAAATGAATAAAAAAGTCTGTACAATATAGAAAATATAATTTTGTGTAAATAGAGATTTTTGTGTAAATAAAAAAACTGACTGGGGGGGATGTGCAAATATGCATGCAAGTGTCTTATTAAAGTGACTTGTGTGCATTGATCCAAGAAATTAAATATAAATATGTAAGTGTGCATGAATGTGCAGGTGTCCATAAGTATCCATGAATGTCCAGGATGAGTGCAAAGAGACAATGTTATAATTGTGCATGTTTAAAATGGTTTAGTCCTGTGTGGTGTTTTGGTTGAGAGATCTTATCGCCTGCGCCTTCTCAGTCTCTCTGTGTTGGCCTTCAGGGAGCGAAATCGCTTTCCTGACCGCAACAGAGACAACAGTCCATTGTTGGGGTGGCTGAGGTCCTTCACCGCTTGCCTTAGATTGAGTGCAGGTCAGGGAGCTCGGTGCGGATGATGCGCTCGGCTGATCGCACCACCCTCTGTAGAGCTCGTATGTCCTGCTTGGTGCTGTTTCCGAACCAGGTCGTGATGTTTCCCGTCAGGATGCTCTCTATGGTGCAGGAGTAGAAATTCCTGAGCACACTGGAGGGCAGTCTGAAGTCTCTCAAGCGTCTGAGCTGGTAGACCAAGGATGGTCAAGTGGTCATGTTAACATGTTTAGATTAGTTCATCGATTATCCTTTCTGTAGTAATAAATTACACCGTAATGACACTCCAGCGTCAGCACAGACAAAGGAAAAGCTGTTTCAGGGAAAGAGAGAAGAGCGAAATCACAGCGAGCACCGAAGGATGAACTTCTCATAGTCTGTTACTGTATGTTTATATCATATTTCAAATAAAGAAAAAGGAGCTGTGGTATAAGGTAGCGGATTCTCAAATAGATCTCTGATACACAATGTGTATGACAATAGCTGTAGTGATACCGTACAAAAAATTCTGAACGACTTGTATGTGTATTATTTATAATTTACAATGTATGTAAAAAATCAACACTGAAAAAGAGAGAAGGAAATTAATTTATTTATTTATTGATTTATGGAGTTTTTTTCATTTTTACTTTAACGGTTAATGAATGAAGCCTTCTGATCGTTTTAAAAGGCTAAAAGTAACTTTAAATAACCAGCTTACAGGCAGATTGTTATTAAATGTACTTTTCATGAAAAAATAAAAATATATCATGATGTCCACAATATTTCAAAAAGTATATTATGATCACAATATTTATGTTGTAAGCAAACTATTGATTATTAATCATTAATTTAGTTTAAATATTTTTAATAAAGGCATGCGGGTAGGAACTCACAGTTTTTTCAGTTTCAGATGCAAATCTTATAATCCTTATTTTCAAGTGTTCTGAATGAAAAGATCACATGTTTCAAAATCACGCGTCTGATCCAGATGTCTGAGATGATTTAGTTGTTCAGGGCGGTTTGTTCAGAGTTTACACCAGTGTAATATTCTAAGTCACATAGTCAGTTAATCAGTGGCGTACAATGAAATGTTCGCGAATCATAATTGTGGATTACAGTTATTGCATCTGCTCAGTTTAATGAAACACACCAATAAGTGTCTGGCAGAGGAGTGAATAGGTCCAGTGTGGTAGTAAGCAGCATACGATGAAGACTTACTGCTTGTTTTGTACTGAACTGGATCTTGTCTCTCATTATAATATGTATACACATTTTTTTTTTTATATAATGTGCTTTTTTTCATGCCAAAATTTTTTTTTCCCCAAACAGTTGACATATAGTACTTTATTAATCCATTTGTAAATATGTGAATTTTATTTATTTATTTATTTTTCCTGTAAAGACTATTTCACCTCCGTCTGGGAAGCAGAATGTATCAGACATTTATCAGAATCTTGTCTCTCTGACTGAAGCATGTTCTTGTAGCCCAATCATCGGAGTGCTTTCCCCACTTCATCTCCTTGAGTGGATTACACTTATTGGTTTGCGTTAAGGGGATTGCCGCTGAATTAGACAGACATTCGCTTACAGTCTGGTGTAGAAATCAAGACTGTTTGTTCTCTCTCTTAATACAGTTCAGCCTATTCTCATATTATTCGTCTTATATATTTTGAAGTATTACCTGACATGTTAGTGTACACGCATCACGTAAGTTCTCCTCATGGCCGGTTCTTTCCTGTTCTCAGTATATCTGCTGCAACTCATAAATAGTTGAATATTGAGCCAAAAAGAAAATGGATCAACTGTCTGTTTATACCACATTAAACTTATAAACTGAAAAAGAGAGTGAAACTGGAAAGTTGGCACAATAAGCCAAAAATTTAACTCAGTCAAAAATAGCTAATATGTTAGTGATCAGCAATGTGCTTTGGTACCCATTGTTTAGGATATAACTACAAGCATGCTAGTGGGTGAAGATAATAAACAGGGCTGCAGGATTTGATAAAAAAAAAAAAAACACATTGCAAATATTTTGAGACATACAGTACAGTATATTGATTGCATTTAAACTTTGATAAGTAGCTGTTAAATGTACCATTTTATGTTCAGTCTAAAATAATGGCACACCGTGTTAATGCATAACATTAAAAGGAAGCTTGACAATATTTATTTATCACCGCAAAAGTTATGTACTCAAAAAAACTTAAAAATGCCTTAAATTATTGGCAAACTGTACATAAATTTCTCACTATGCATCCATTACCTGTAATAAATTGCAGTCCCGTGATTAGATAACTGCACTGGTCCATATTCTGATTTAGATCTGTATGCTATAAATTGTGCAGCTTTATTAATAAACATGAACAGAGGGGATTACACAGCCAGAGTGTCTGAGATCTCTGTACAAAAGATCAGAGGTTATGTTAGTAAGATTTACAGTGAGTCCAGAGGAAGGAGATATCATTAATTTAATCTCCGATTCAGTTTCTGTGGCATTGTAGCCAAATATGACAGGAAAGAGAAGCACTGGGGCAGGTCATTGGTGTAGTGGTTGGCACTGTGATCTTGCATCTCCAGGGTCAAGGGTTCGATTCACGCCTCGGGTCTGTGTGCATGGAGTTTGCATGTTGTCCTCGTGCTTGGTGGGTTTCCCCCCAGGTACTCTGGTTTATTCCCACAGTCCAAAGAAAATCCAGATTGGGCTAATTGGTGTTCCCAAACTGCTTGGATTGACACCCTGTTCAGGGTACCCCGTCTTGTGCTGAAAATCTCCATCATCCGGTAATAGGACAAGTGGTATAGAACAGAAATGATTGAATGTGGACCACAGGAGTCCAAAGTGGAGTGAAAAATCAATAGTATAAAATATGAAGGTGGCACCGTGGCTTAGTTCTTTACACTGTTGGGGTTTGAATCTGCGGATGTTTGGAGTGTTTCCTCCGGGTACAATTTCCTTCCGAAGTCCAAAAAACATGCAATGTACTGTAGGCTGACTGGTGTTTTCAAATTGCTCATAGTATATGACTGTGTGTGTGTGCTGGGGGGTGTCTGTGCTTGTGCCCTACGGTGGGTTGGCACCTCATCCAGGGTGTAGCCTGAGATAGGTCAGCATGACCCAACACAGATTAAGGATGATGGATGGATAATAGATGGAATTTGGCTTTGGTGTCTTAATTGCATTAAAGACCATAACCATTAGAATATGCTGACTAACTGTGAGAATGTGATTCACCCCGAGGGAAGCAGGGGCCGTGCAGAGCAGTGCGTTTGTAGCCGTTCTCTGAGATCCAAACGGCATGTCAACGTAACTGTACTGACATTTTCCGCCCCCCTTTGATGACATTATTCATTTATTCAAGGATGTCAAAGGGCATCGGTTACTGTGGTCCAAAGTCTGCCATCATGGCCACTGGCATTTCAAGCAAACTGCAGCACATCTGAGTTCCACATCATCCTCGGTGGGTTTGAACTTTCAAACGTGAGTCAGATGGAGATAACAGCACGATAATCACATCTAATGCGCACTTGCTGTCCAAAACGAAGAAGCATGAAAGCTTCTCTCTCTCTCTCTAGTTTATTTATTTATTAATTTTTTTGGTTAGGATCTGCTTGAGGAACACTGGTCCCGGATCAGTGTAAAACAGAAGACTAAAACTCTGACAGGCTGTGACTGAACAGGGGAATTGCAGGAGTTTTTTGGAGAGCAGAGAGGACAACACAAAGCTATTCATAGCTCTCCTTTCCTCTGTGCCTCAACACATTCCCTCTCTCTCTCTCTCCTACTTGCTCTTTCTCTAAGTGTGTCTTAGCAACGGATGCTGAACTCCTGCAGTCAAATGGACCTGTGAGTGTTGGTGCAAGGGGAGAAGAGATTTTATATCAATGTGGCCACCTTGTGGTGGGATCGAGTATTGTGTACAGTTGAAGACGCATTACCTCAGAATGACGTACAGTATTGTCACTGCTGATTGTCACCACTGATCTCAGTCCAATTATCTAATATTGTGGTTACTAGTTGTCTCCTGTCAGTGTTCTGGGGTCCGGCTCAGTCGGGTGTACATGTATTACTATTACTTTAAAACTGATTATTTTTCAAATGTTAATCGTGCATTTCAAAATTTTGGCCAAATGTCGCATTATGCCTTATGCATTATTTTCACATTCACTCACTGAACACTTTATTAGGAACACTTCACTAGTACAGGCTAGGGCTTCCCTTATTTCAAGCAGCCTCAAGCTTTTCATGGCATGGAGTCCACAAGATGTTAGAAACATTTCTTTTAGATCCTGGTCCATGTTGACAAGATTGCATCATGCACTCACTGCAGATTTTACAGTTGCACTTTTATACAGCGAATCTCCTGCTCTACAGTACTACATTCCAACAGCTCTGGTGACTGAGACCAGCATGATATGATTTTGCTCTGTGACATCGTGCATTGTCGTACCGGAAGACATTGGCTGATGCGAAAATTGTGTCCGTGAAGGGATACACAGGGTGAGATGAGGCTGTGGCATTCAAGTAGTTATGGATTGGTATTAATTAATAAACTCATGACAACCAACATTGTAGCTCAGAGCACCGCTGGCGTAACGGCGATGTCCGAATCAAAACCAAACTCATGTTAGAGTTTGGGAAATTAATGTCAAGGTTTTTTTATATTTCTGTTTTAGGACATACAGTAAACTGTACCTAGTGTAGATACACAATGTAGTTAGTGCAGTAGTGTAATGATTGTCAGAGCCTTCACTCTGCAGCAGTGTTAATGGTATGATGAAACCGTGAAAAAGTATTTGCCCCCTTCCCAGTTATTATTTTTCTTTCACATAGGGTCAGGTAGGTGTGGACAGCTTTTTCCCCTTAATAAATGCAATCAGCATTTAATGCATTTACTCACGTTATCTTTGTTTATATAAAAATTTGGTTGATGATCTGAATTCCACGGCACGGAGGTGTAGTGGTTAGCACTGTCGCCTTGCACCTCCAGGGTCCGGGTTTGATTCCCGGCCAGGCTCGATTCCCGTCTCAGGCCAGGCTCGATTTGCCCATAGTGTGTGAAAGAGCGTGTGTGTGTGTGTGTGCCCTGTGATGGATTGGCACCCTGTCCAGGGTGTATCCCGCCTCGTGCCCTAAGTCTCCTGGGATAGGCTCCAGGCCCCCCGTGACCCTGAATACAGGATAAAGCGGTATAGAAGATGAGTGAGTGAGTGTAAACTCACAAATCCTGGCATTGATTGAATATGTTTATGTGGTTTAATGTAAGAATGGCTAAAATGTAAAATCAAGATAAATACGAGGGATAAAAGGATTTCTGCACTGAATACACACCAGTGAGCATGAAACATAAAATTTAATAACGTAATTTTTTTTCCTGCTTCGTTTAATTAAGTAACACAATCTTCATCTCCTGTGGTTTAATTTTTTTTCTTTTGTCGAAATATTTTGGCTCATTAATATTCAAATGCACTCAAACACAAAATGTTGTAAGTAATCAAAATTCAAATGCATTATTTCCAAGGAATTTCTTATTTTCATCTGACTTGCTGTTCTCTCTCTCTCTCTCTCTCTCCTGACAGCGATGGAAGCCGAGCCATCTCCCTCGCACCTCCAGACCAAGGCGTACGTGCGCCAGTTGCAGGTCATCGACAATCAGAACCTGCTTTTCGAAATGTCCTGCAAGCTCGAGCCCAAAGATATGTAACGGGGCTAATCATCTCCCACCCTGCCATTCAGACCCCTCCCTCTTTATAACAAACCTTTCTGCTTCTCCATCTCAGCTGGACTGCTGGAAGAGTAGTGAAGTCTGTCAGGATACACAGCAGGAACTCCTGCTTTCTCGAGTCTGGACTTCGGGACAGAGTTAAATGTTATACAGCACGCTTATTCATTCACACAACATTTCTGCAACACCTCGTGTTTTTAAAAAAAAATTTATTATTGTTTTCTTCAATCCGTGGAATCCTTTCATCGGTCCATTCAGATTTCTCAGATTTTTCCTAAATATATATAAATATATATATTACAATGTTTTTTAAATTTCCTGTGAGCTGTGTGTAGTTTGCACTGCCGTCAGTGGAACTGAAGCCTATGTGATGGGATCACACTACATTTCCTCTGGATGCGTACAGACTTCTATTCACCTCTTTTACCTCACACTAAAAAAAACAACAACAACAACCCCCCACTAAATCATGAGACAATCTGACCTCATGGACTTTGACGTCTCCGCTTCGTCCTCCCTTTCCTCCTACGCAAGCCAACTAAAGGCACTTGGCACTTACTCTGTAACTCAGCTCTGTGTTAAACACACACCTTCGCTACCATGAGCCGCCAATCCAAGACCAGCTGCTTCGATCGGTAAAGTTTTCAGCATGTATACCGTAACACAGAGACGACGTCTACGAGGGTCGAACGTCTCTGCGTTGAAAGCTTCGCTGTCGTCTTTTTTATCGGGACGCTCCGGTCGCAGGCCTCGTCATGGCGAGCCTGTCAGAACATCATCTTTATATAGACAATGCTAAGGTTGTTATCCAGCTGGAAGTGTTAAATTTTTCAGTATGTTTGTATTTATATCGGTTTTCTTCGCTTCTCTCGCAGTACAATTCGCGTTGGTTCTCCTACTTTCTCGCAAAAGCAGGAACTCATAGCTTGATTAACGAATTAAGCTCTTACCCGATTCTCCTTTTGCACTCCCCCATCGTGTGTTCGACACCGTGGCCATTAATCAGCCCTCAATCACACTTCATCATCTCTTGCCAAATCCTAAAGGAGCCATCATAAGCTATAAAAGCAAACCTGCTCTCAGACGGGCCGCAGGGAAAACGTCTAACCGCTGCTGGCTGCTTTTACTCGTCTCGGACGCGAGAGTCTCTCAGGATTTCCTTCCTGCTGAGAACCTTTGGTTTTTTTTTTCGCAGAGGCCTGTCTGAAAAGCCTCCCTGTACATAACGTCGATGTAAATAGCGAAATAAATATGAAGACTCTATTTTATGTATGAGAAATAAGATGGATGTTCAATGAGAATATTTGTTTTGTATATCTGAGGGGGTTAAAAAAAAAAAGATATGTGTACATTTTAAAACCAGATCGAGAGTCTAATGTTCATGATGAATTGCAGTTTTTATTTGGTTCCTAGCTGTAGTAGATGATGTGTATATATATTATAGTTTTGTTTATAGTTTTGTTGACTATCTTCAGTTGTATTTTTGATTTTTTGGTCGTTTGTTTTATATTTTGCGATTTACTGGAATTGTACAGCATGTGTTCGCTTTAGTTGGATTTTTATGGTTTTTTTGTTTTTTTGTTTGTTTTTTTAAAGCGGGTAATCTACAATCTCTGGGTGTTTTTTTTTATTATTATTATTATTATTATTTTATTTTTTTGGTTTTGTTTTTTGTACAGAAGTCCGTGTTTACAGTGCGCTCCTCTAAAACTCCTGTGAGGCGAGAGAAAGGCGGGCCAGGAGGAGGCGCTGCTCTGCCTCCACCCATCCACCCCTCAAAAAATCCCAACAAATCCTAAATAAAGCCTCTTCTGATGACCTCATGAGTCAACCTGTGTGTGTTTTTTTTAGACATACTGTACCTTCTAGCAGTGGTTTTGGATTAAATTTTTTATTCTTCTTCTATACGGCTTATCCTGTACAGGGTCGCTGAAAGCCTCGAGCCTTATACCAGGATACTTGGGTCAGGAGGCGGGGCAATCAGTCTCAGAGCACATATGCACACACTCAAACACACTCATTCACACTCTACGGGCAATTTGGGAACACTAAAGTTTTTGGACTGTGGGAGGAAACCTAACGAGCACGGGGAAAACATGCAAACTATGCACACAGACCTGAAGCCATGAGTTTTGGATTTCATGCTATTTTATAACTTTTAATGAAAACAATATTAATTGCTGAAATTGATTTTCATACACATCACAGGTTCTGATGTGAATAACACAATATCAACAGGTTTATAAAGATTTTAAAGCCAAAATCGCTTAATTAGTGCCAGAAATGACTCACTGAATTTTCTCAGTGAATTTTCCCAAAAATAGAACGCTGTTAAGCTTCGCAAGCACACACACACTATGGGCAATTTTGGGAACACCAATTTGCCTAATCTGCAGGTTTTTGGGGGAGGAAACCGGAGCATCCGGAGGAAACCCACCAAGCACGGGGAGAACATGCGACCGCCATGCACACAGAGACGGGAATCGAACCCGGACCCTGGAGGTGCAAGTTGACACCACACCACCATTTCACCTATTCAAGTGACTTCATACATAATAATAATAATAATTATTATTATTATTATAAAAATAAAAAAACTCATCTCTTCATGTTATTCAACACATTTTTTTTGCATTTATTGTTAATGACAGTAAATTATGCAAGATGAACATGATGCTCCATTCAAATGGAACACTTTTTTTCCCTTATTTATATGGTTGCGACTCAAAGCAATTAAAAAACAAAAAACAACAACAAAACAAAAAAAGGAATGGAGTCAAGTTTTTTAGTTCACGTTAAAATGAGTAACACCCTTACACCAGCACGAGGAATACGCTCCTCTCTGTACACAGAAGCGAGTGAACCTTACGGAAGGCTACGACGTCTTTAAAAGCAGGTCGACCGGAATGTAAGTTCTGAATGTCTGACTAGTGTTTCAGTGCTCTGATAATCACTCAGCATGTAGCTCCGTCCTGCTGCGTCTCGTCCTGACAGTGCTCTGACCTTTACTGGCCCGTCCATCAGGAAGTCTCGTACGGCATCGGCTCCCGGGGTTTTTTTGGAATTCGAAAGGCAAAAGTGGATCTGAAATGAGCACAGGACACAATTCTGTAGGTGACAGCGACGAGAAGCGGAACGGATCCTCGCGCCGGAAGGATGACGATGATGACGATGATGATGGTGGAATTCCAGAGTCTTCCTGGGATGTGATCGCAAAAACAGTCCTGTGTGTACTTGATGCTCGTTCAACCTGAGTGGATCATACAAGGTGTGTACTGGCACGGAAACACAGCTGGAGCAGAGACAAAAGCTTACATGGTCATGCTGACTGTCATCAAATGAACCCCACTGTAACATATAGAACTCATCACAATGTGTTTACACAAGTCTTTTTTTTGTGTTTGTTTGTTTTTTTCTTCCAGTTATAGATGGTGTTCTATATCTATGTGCAAAAATATTTTTTTAAAAAGCATGGAGGAGAAAAACAAAAAAATAAAATAAATGGAAAGAAGATGGATCTGAGGTAGTTCAGGGAGTGTATTTATGCATCGAAGCTCACAGGAGTACAATGAGTTCTGCTCTACACGACTGAGCTGGGACGCTCGATACACACAGACCCTGGACTATCGCAGTGTTACGATGTCTTGCAAATTCGAACTGCACCCGGAGCAAGTGCACGATGCGAGATCTATTTCCACACAGAAAATAATAATAATAATAATAATAATAATAATAAAAGGGAAAAAAATCTCGATTTATACTCTACTGACAATAACAAAGCCCAGTATATATTGTTGCAGAGTAATAATTGTTTGTATCGCTAAAATATTTGTTAAAAGGTCGGATAAAACCCCGGACGTCGTTTTCAATACTGCATCGTAAGAGACATTTTTTTATTTATTTATTTTTTAAATCATAGCAAGATGGCTTGAATTTAAATTACACACACCATGAGAAAGCCATGGAAACTACAGCTAATGCATTCAATCTGTCCAAACGAATAATACTGTCTGTCTTCCCAGAGTCCAATTTTTAATACGCTGAACTGAAATCGCGAAGAAACGTACAGTATAGCGACAGCAGAGCGGCTTTCTTATTGCAAACGGAGAGAAGACGTCCAGGGGACTCCACGCCGGTCTGTGAAGGATTACACCGGGAGTCCTGGACTAAACCAATACAGTTCTGCAGACATTTCTTCATTATTAAAAGGAAAAGAAAAAAAAGGAACAAGTAGCAACTTTGACATAAAAATGTCTGGATTTTCCCTTCTGTGTAAAACATATTTGTTCAAAAAGGAACCAGAATTGTCCTTTGATGCGACGTCTGTCCCGTGATCCGGAATCAGATTAAACGCCAGTGTCTACCTAAAAGCTGTATTTAACTCCTATCTAAATTCCAGTTCCCCAAATTCAAAACATCCCCTCCTCCTCCCCCCCCCGGTTACAATACGACTGTATGTATAATCTGGGGGGGAAAAAAAATCAGCTCACTAATAATATATCATGAAAAGCGAAAAGGCTCCAAGTGTGCGCTTATTATTAAGATTAAAATTAAAATTAAGATTAAGATTAGATTATTTGTTACGTGTGCTCTTCAGCATTGGGAAATGATTTTTTAAATTTCGCATATTCCAGTTAGGAAGCTGGGCTCAGAACGCCCCCTAGAGCGGATAATGAAGCCTGGTGGTGCTGGGGTTTAAACCCCTGACCTTCCGATCAGTAGCCAAATCAAACCCTCTTCAAACCCTTCCCTTCCTCTTTTCCCGTTACACGATAACGCATTGCATGGACCCGGTCATGTGCGTTAATAGTAAGAACTGAATAATATCGCAGGGCGTCCGTTTGGAATTTTTAGATCAGTGAGAAATAAAACCTTCAGCCTAGAGAAGAAGTGATGATGGAGCGTCACTGTAGTAGAACAACCAGGTGAGCAGAAGTTACAAGTTTAAAAACAAAGGTAGATTAAATTAGCCTCCTGTCACACGGCCTCTGATGTCGACAGCGACTGATGCGTGAAGGAAATGCAGCGCTCGCGAGCCAGAGACCTGAATCTCACGACACGCGTCCGGTAATACTGTCCAAAGTGTCTTGGAAGGGACATCGAAAGGTTATCTTACACGAGTCTCGCACCCTGTTTGCCATTTTGCTGAGGGGAAGAAAAAAAAACAACAACAAAAAAAATGCATCAATCAAAGAAAAACTTCACCTGGTCTAGACGTCTAGGACTGGGACATTTGTTTACGTTTACTTCTCATTTACCCCATCCCATAATCCTGCGCCTCTTCCTCGTCTCTTCCCCTACAGCTCAATTGCTTAAGCATTTTAAATACACTGAAGACTATATACAAACACCATCAGCTCACATCAACTCATTCTGCCACAGATTTAAAAAAAAAAAAAAAAAAGTCAAAACCCAAAAGTCTGGTTTTCTTTTTCTCAGTTCGTTTGGCACCAGGTCCAAGTGGCGTGCTGTGAGTTTCCAAGACTACAAGCTGTGTAATGTTTTTTCATTAGTTTTTTATATATATATATTTATATATATATAGGGCCATTAAAAAGAGAGAGAAAAAAAAATCTAATTCAAATACTGTCTGAAAGCAAAAACGTCCTAAAGTTACACATGTTGTCATGAAGACTAGAGGTGAGCAGGTCTGTGCCACACGTCTGGCAGGACATGATGATTTCTCTGTCGTGTCCCCCTCTCCCCCCCTCCCCCAGTATCATCCCTTTAATGTTTCTTGCAGTCTTTCGGTTGTCCATTTGTTGCATGCCGCAGGGGAAAACATGCAGGGAGGAGGGACGGCCAGGGCTGTAAGATTTTTTTTTTCTCCTGCTCTCTCCCTCGTTCTCCATCGTTCCTGTGCAGGTTTAGGAGGGCTCGGAGCTCTTGAGTGCGTCCACCTTCGTTTCTAAGTCAGTGATCTGAGAAAGGAAACGGAAAAAAACGGAGGCTTTGTGAGTGTGTGAAACAATTTCATTGTTTTTTTCCCCCCTGGATTTTCTCCCTAATTTAGTCGTGTCCAATTCCTCCCCGTCACTAGGGGGCTCCCACATTATGGCTACTACCACCACTCAGTCGGGAGGGCCGAATTTAGACTATTATGACTTTCACGTGTTTCCTCCGAACCACGTGACGCCAGCCGACAGCATCTTTTTCGAACTGCTCGCTCACGAACCGTTGTGGGCGGCGTAACACACTCAGAGGACAGCGCTATCCGCTCCTTCCGCGTGCGTGAGATCACAGATGCCCCTGATTGTCTGTAGAATCGTGATTAATGTGGGAGCACTATGTATCTCTCATCCCTCCACCTCTGAGAGAGCTCGGCCAATCAGCTCTCTCTAGACCTCTGGCTGCGAGAGGTTACAGCGTCACCCGGGAATCGAACTCGCGATCTGTCCTCCGAGTGTGTTACTCCGCCCCCAACGGTGCGTGAGCGAGCAGTTCGAAAATCTGTTTAAATATGCCAACCTGTTTAATCTAAATTTATTTCTGTAATTTAATGCGGTCACTTAAATCAATCCTCGCTTTTCCTCTTGCACTTTACCTTCTCCTGCAGGCTGTCTGTCTCCTCCTTGTGGCCGACCTCTGATTCCTCCTGTGCACGCCTCTGTGCTGTCTCCCTCTTCAGATACTCAATCTCTCTGCATCACACACACACACACACACACACATTAATGACCACACACAGGCTACACAGACTAACAATTGCCTCATATCCTTAACCTGTGTTAAACCTGTCCTGTTCGGAACCAGCAGCCCTTTTATAAACCGCAACATGTCCTGCTTAACCGTGTTTGTGTTAACATGTCTTATTACACCACAGCGCACCCTGGTGGTTCTGGCCCATGAATTGCACCCACTAAGTGCAAACAGCATGCTGTATTTAAACGTGCAAAATGGAGTTTTTCATTATTTGTCTGGTTCGAACAACTAGCCCAGAAACTATGCACACACAAACATGATGTTGGTGAAGTAATGGCATCGGCACAAGTGGATTATTATTCTGAGAAAAGTCTGTAACATAACTTTCACTCTGCCTCAAAATCTCAGTCTGCTCAGAAAAAAAAGTCATGGAAGAACACAATTATGTCCCCAGGTTTGCTTAAAATGTCCTATAGATGCTAACAAGGGCAATGACAAGAAACAATTAAGTAATAAAAAGTACAATTAATATAAACGCTAGTGTCAATTTTGCAAAATTGGGAAATGTATTGCTGGAAAAGGGAGTGATTTTTGGACACAAACCAAGACACGTGGACACGTGGACACTAGACACCGGTCTGAATGTCTGTTTTTACTCAGCGACTCAAGTGGACACGTGTTTAACACTTTGCAAATCATATAAGATAAAGCTTTGGATAAATGACCTACTCTATCTACGAGCGGTGTTCAAGTCAAAACGGGATTTGTGATGAAATCTTTTCGTGAATTGAGTCATAATAAAACGATTTATTTACAGAAGACTTCAAGCACGCTCTGGTGTAGAGACTCATAGCTGTAGTATAATACTTGCAATGGTGCAAGAAGACTGTACGTCTGTGAATGCTGATCCCAGCCGAGGTGGCCACATTTGGACAACTTTAGCAACCTTTGAACAAGTCCCTCAACCCTGTCTGCTCCGCTTTGACCTCAGCTTCTTACGTGTGATATGCAAAGAAAAGAATTTCAATGTGCACTGATGTACAAGTGACAAATAAAGGCTCAATCAACAAAGATTCAGTCAAAGATTTTGTCTTTGGGAATCATTCAGGAACACCACTTGCACATTACAGGAACTCGTCTGGAAGTTACTCCCACATCCCCCTGTACAGTCCTGACCTCGCTCCAAGCCATTTCCATATGTTTGAGCCATTAAAGGAGTTCCTGGGAGGCCAGTGTTTCAGACGTGAAGCAGACAGTCTGATCATGGCTCTGGGATACTGATGCTGAAAACTTTCTACCTCGATGGTAGTCAAGCACTAGTGAAACACTGGGATAAGTACATCAGTGTATCAGTGGATTATATAGAGAAATAACGCTCATAACACTTTTCTGTTATTCTGCACAATCAAAAGTCCTAGTTTGACTTGAACACCCCAAGTAAAACAGTAACCTTTATGCAGTTAACAATGCTAACTAGCTCACAACTGTAGTGATGGTTGGATAATTGGACATTGTGGCAAATCAGTGTGAGCTGAGTACGAGTGTTAGAACTTAACGATCGAGCTGAGGTCAGGATAAAAGAACCACAAGTCTACAGTAGCTACAATGCTAACAACATTACTCAGCTAATTTAACTCCGCTGGTCACTGTAGCTGCAAACCCCACGCACGAGGTGGGACTCGAACCCTGGAGGTGATTTCCATTTGCATATTTATAATACCCTTGCCATGGGTCACCACCTCACCCCGGGAGAACCCCCTGCCTTGTGTGCCTCACAACCCTACACAGGATAAGCGGTATAGATAAAGGATGGACAGATCTGTAGAATACTGTATTTTTGAATCTCTCACTTTAATATGACAGCGGTCCCTCGGCATACAAACTTAATCTGTTTCCATCCTTAAGCTCGAAATCTCGTATTGCAAAAACGTAACTAATGCGGTTAATCCCATCCAGCCACCAAAAAATATCACCAGTGATACCACTTTACAATTTCGGTTCCGCGTTTTTACTCTGGTGAGATCTTCTTTACAAATCACGAGGGGAATCCCGGTGACGCAAGAAGGTCAGCTGATGTTTAAAGGAGAAGCCGGGAAGCGAACGCTCCAGTGTTGTCTTTTCTCTTTTTGCGGCTACATCGAAATTACAGGACAGTATCACAGGACAGCGTTTTTTCCTCATCGTGCTCCCGGATTGACTCAAAAAGCCGATACGATACGTATACAGGACTTGGGACTATACAGTACATTCATATACATACACACCAAAATATTTAGTATATCGTTGTAAATAGTCATATACTGTATATATCTGTTTTGTATAATACACATGGGTTGGTATATTTTAATGTTGTCTTTTTCCGACCGGCTACCGGAAGTGCACGAGACCGGAAGTTTGCTTGATTGTTCATATATTAAAACAAAACCGTGAGTCAAAAATGATCAAGCTGCTGCGTTCATATGCCGAGGGTCCGCTGTATACAGCCGTGTTGAAGTACTGTACATGCCATTACACATCACATTTCCTTCACAGCAGTTCTCTGCCCACTCACTTCTGCTGGTACTCTTTAATGAGGCGTTTGGCTTTGCTGTATTTGCGCTCCAGTGTCTGGTACTGCGCCTGTGTCTCTTTAAGGTGCTCATCCACCGCCTGACACAGGCTCTGGGCCTCCATCCAGTAGCCCTCCAGCTTTTCCATGCGTTCTTTGGTCTCTCGCACGGTCTGCTCCAGCTGGGCCTTCTCCATCCTCCAACGCAGCTTTTCCTGCTCGGCATGAGCCAGCTGCAAAGAAAAAAAAAAAAAGCAAGACAAAACACAAAATAAAAAGAATGTGGAGACTCTTACTATGTCATGTGAAATCCTTTTATCATCTGCTAGCTTTTTTTTTTTTTAAATTAACTTGAAACACTTGTGATGTCCTTACCTTCCTTTTCAGCTGCTGGATCTCAGCCTGGGTCACAGCATGCTTTATCTGGAGCTGGAGACACAATGAATGATATGCAACTCTTTTATTAACCGTAGTCTCTTGACTTGAATATACAATAATGCCTTTTTTTTTTTCAACCTGAATCTCTTCGGGACAGAAAAGGACCGCATGCAGCACTGACCTCTTTAAACTTGTGGGTGAGTTTCTCTGGGTCCATCTCCACAGGAGAGAGCATGTCCTCGCTCTCAGCCAGGTCGAACACCTCGATAGCGTTAGGGAACATGGGGCTCATCTCCTCATCCTCGTCTGTGCCGTACTCACCCGCCTGCACACACACGCAGACAGAGAGAGAGAGAGAAATACAGCAATTCATTAACTCAGTAACTCGACCTTCTTTCAGTACGGCTTCTCTTTAATGATGTCATCATTAACAATGACAGATAATCCATGATAATCAGCAACAGGAAGGAAAATTGATAGCCTTGTGCTAAATTGCGTTCACTTCAAGACCAGCTCTTTAAGATCAGGTTTTTTTTTTACTTAGTAATCTTTTCCTGATATTTCCAAGGTTCAAATATTTTTAAATCATGGGTGTGTGTGATGCAGTGAAACATTCGTGACAATTCCACAATCGACCACAAGATGGCAGAGTTTCTGCAGACACCAACTGTGCATTAGATAAGGTCATCCACATTTTCAATTTTCATTTTCAATCAAATTTCATCCACATTTTCACTGAAGAGCATCGACGTTAATATGAGTGACTGCGGTGCTTATTCCAGACAGGTGTACTGCCTGATACATCTGAGGGACTAATCGTGCTATCCTGGTCAGCAGAACATCTTTACGAAAAAAAAGAATCGGACGTTCTTTCTGAGATGTTCTACTAATCAGTGGTGGCTTCTCAAAAGCAGAGACCCCCACATGACTGAACAAGGTAGACTGGCTTGAGCTGGTGCAGGAAAGGAGGCCCTTGAACAAAGTACCGTCCATTATGTCCGACACCAGTCACCCAGTGTATGGAGCGTTTGCCAAGCAGAAGAGCATGTTTAGTGACAGACTTCTATCATAGAGCTGCTCTACTGACACTCCTTTGTTTCCATACACTGTTTTAACACCTCTTTACCGTGACTTGGTTGGTGTTCTTGGGAGTCGTTATGGTCCCTCGACCTCTAATCGTCCTCGGTTATACAGTACATGTATCTCTGCTTTGTAACAGACTCACTTTGCACACACAGTTCACAATAATACAGTATTTGCCATCAAGCACCATGATGAAACTGGCTGTCTTAAAGACCATCCCAGGAAGACCAAAACGTACCACTGATTATTACAGTGGAACCTCGGATTACGAGTAACGCGCTTTGCGAGTGTTCCACAAGACGAACAAAGATTTGAAATAAAATTTGATTCGAAAAACGAACAAGTCTTGGTTTACGAGTACCAAGTATCATGTATCACGCATGTGCTTCTTCTTTTGACGCCGAGCGTCACGTGATCACAACTGAGCCAACGTTTTTTCTCTATCTTGTGCTGCGGAATTGTGGGTAATCGTCTCCCCTGCTGTGTCTTAGTGCTCGTCTCTTACTGGTATTATCAATATCCGTGCACACGTGTACTGTTTAGTATAACACTGTGACCACGTGTGTGTGCGTAAAACACATTTTATTTTGTGTCTGTATGCGTGTGTGTACACCGTGTGTAAAGCAAAAGCAAGTTTCATTAGATACGTTAAAGATCCATTTTCTCTCTCTGTATCAGCCTGCTGTTTATGTCTGTGGGCACGGCATTGGACACTGTGCCCCTTCACACATACACCCCCCCCCCCCCTCGTGTCACCTGCACACACACCACCTCTTCTTCTCGTCTTCACACACACTCTCTGCTCTACACAGAAACACTGCTCGTGATTCTTTTCAAAGGTAAAGTGCAGGTTAATTTGTTTAGTTTTTTTTACTTTACAGCAGTGATTCCGTTAGCGTGCGCTCACGCGAGACTTATTAGCGATCCAACTAAAATTGGATCATTTTAGTGACTCAGTTTTTTGAATCTCGTTCATCAAAATTAACAATTTTTTTTTTGAGTCATTTAGTTCATTGCGTTCTTTTGATCAGAAATAAAATAAAATGTTACATTTCTAATAAACAGACTCCCAACACGTCTACATACACACATTTTGGCTATAGTTCCAGTAGTGAAAATATAACAATCCAGCTAAGGACATATTATAATAAACAGAATGAGCAGCTCACTTCTCATATCTTCTAGTCAGAGTCGTTCGTTCTTTTAAATCTGTTGCATTGCACAGCGTCTATGGGAGTCACGTGACAAAAGAACAAATGATTCGGACCAAAGACTCAAAGGTAACTACTCATTTCTGTTTCCTGTACGTAACATACGATTTTGCGATGATTTGCGCATGCGCGCTCAGTAGAAAATGAATGAATCACTCTCCAAGACTACTCGCTCTTCTGAGTCACGTTCGTTAAAGACTCGTTCAGAAAGAACGACTCGTTCATGAACGACCCATCACTAATGCCTTCAGTATTGTGTTACAACGTAGAAAGAAATAAGAACCAGGAAAGACCATGGAATTACTGTACAGGGTGTGTTCAAACTTTTGACTGATACTACTGGGTAATGATGTAGTATTATGACAATTTAAGCTAACTGAAGCCGAGGATGTACACAACATCTGTGTGATATTATAACCTGCTTTCTGTCATATTTTTGAAGAAAATATTTTTTAAATAAATATACTTATCATCAACAAACATATAATGTAGTCAAATTATAGAATGACTCAAGAGAACAACTTACTGTACAGCAAGAATAATCCATCAAGAACTACACAGAGAGGAGTATTACAGTAGGACTTCATGCATGCATGACCCCCTCATTACCTACAGAGAATAAAGTGCTAAGTGAAGTCTGGACTATTACAAGAAATGTCCATGATCAAAAAGACCCTCAAAACCTGGTGATTCCTGTCCCTTTAAACAACATACTGCTGCTACAAATAGAGACAGCAGATGCACAGAGACTGAGTCATAGCACTGTGTCACTGTGAAGAGGAGGAACGGGTTCCTGCAGACCCCTCACCTAAACGTCAGCACTGTTAGGAAACTTCCGAACAAAAATGCACGGCTAAAGTTCCAGTAAAAAAAACAGCAAATCTGCCTTTAATTCATCAGGCAAATGTCAACGTAAATGATCTGAGAGACGATATTTGAGTCATAACTGCACTGTCTACGGATACATGATGCAGACTCATAACGGTTTACTGTATTTACCAAATGATATGCTGTCGTTCATGCAAAAAAATAAAATAAAATAAAATACAAACGCAATGCTTGTCCGGTTGGGGATCCGATTTGATTATTCCGCGAATCTGTCTTACATTTCGGACATTACGAGTGGTATTTATTTATAAAGCCTGAGCTGAATGTTCTCGAAGTGCGAGACTGCCACGGCTTTGAATCATCTCAGAGACGCCGTGTGGAAGAAACGCACCGCCACACTTTCACTTTCATGCCCACGTCCGACCCGAGCGGATCGCAGCACATCTTCCGGCGCTGAATTATTTACCACTTGCTTTACACCCGAACGCGTCACACGTGGAGGAGGAGGAGGAGGAGGAGGAGGAGGAGCAGAGGAAGAGGTTTGGCTGGGATACTGTAGATCATCGAGGTGTGAATAACTGTGTGTGAATACAGCACCGATAGCACTCTCACCTGCTTTATGCAAGTGCTTTGAACAAAGTGACACTAAATACTCCATTACTCCAGAAACAACTTTAAGCCACTGTCAAATTATTCTCAAATAATACAATGTTGATCTTTATACCTAAACGATCTGTCGTGTCCTCCTTATCATTTTGTAGAAGAAGCAACTCCAAATAATTCCATGTTTGTTCAGACTTGCATCTAACCTTCTGGATGCATGATTTCCACGCCTGTAATTCAGTCTGGTAAAACCTGTCTAAATGCTGTCCTGTGGTTAATTAACCTTTAAATGAACTTATTTGGCTGTATGAGAGTAGAAAGTTGAAGATTATGAAATATACAGTAAGCTCATTTTTAAATAGGGAGCGTTTAGTCGCAGCACGCGTGTAATATCATCGCACGTTAATCATTCTAACTGCTATTTAAACCATCTGGAGACAAGGATCAAGCAGGACAAATGTCTCAAACGTACCATGATTATGCTAACAGCTGTGTCCTTACGATATATATAACATTAATTACTCGTTTCTACAAATAAAACCATTGCAATAACAGGCCACTTTAGCACTTTTGAACATAAAAAAAAAATTAAAATTATCCAGCCTCTCTGTTGTTATGTTGCGGAGGAGAAGCTGCTGCCAGTCATTATGCAACCTGACACGTACACACCCACACAGTCCTAATCAGGAGGACAATGCTAGCCTGAAGCTTGAACTATAATTACACTTTAGTTATGGGTATGCATGCATCTAAAAAAGAAAAGAAAAAAAGGAACATAATGGAAGTTTTTTCTTTTTTTTTTTTTTTTAGAATTTAATTAAAAAAGTGAATGCCTTGCTGCAGTAACTTTTGCATTGAGTGCATAAATGTACAGACTTTTCAGAAGTTGGACATTTCTGTATTGTACGTAAATCCTTTTTTTTTTTTTGATTGATTGATCATTGGAAATATTTTAAGATACTGGATTTTTGATTTTCATGTGCTTTTATCCGTAATCATTGAAATATTTCTTGTAATGAATCTATAATATATAAGGTTCCACTTTTTTAACTAAATATTTCAAAAACACACACACATTTCAAAGATATTCTAATTTTAGACGCTCTGTACATGTCCCTAAGCTACACTTTGGGACAGATTCATACTAGAGCTGGAGTTGGAAAAGCAATATCTTTGCATCTTGCAGCCATTATCTTGTGCAGAAAATGTAAATTCGGTGATCAAATAATGGAGTGATGATACGAACATGTTCCCTCTGCTGTGGCCCAAAAAGATGATATTAAATTTCCATTCATTTTCCTGATTCCACGTCTTTAATATTACCTGTAAAGCATCTTTTTACTCCCACTATCTGCCTCTGTGTAGAAGCCATGAGCAAGATGTCTGCCGCTTGCCAATTGTGTGTGTAACCTTTTTCTCTGTGGGTGTGTGAAGCCTAACCTCTTCATCCTCCTCCATGTACTGGTTATAGCGCTGCTCCATCATCTCCCTCTGCCAGCGCTCCTGCTCCAACGTCTGCTGGATCAGCTGCGCTACCTCGCTCTGCTCGCCGGGCTTCTCTCGCCCAATGATAAACCTGTAACACACACATTATGATGTTTCACTTTAGTGCCTGAGCATCATGCAATGACTTGATCCACTCACCAGATCCACTCAAAGACGTTAATAAGGGTATTTATTAGTTTTATTAGATTCGTTTATTTTCTAAGCCTCAATAACATTTTATTCACCTTGCGTTTTTAAATGTGGTATTTAACCTGCATCAACCAGGAACATAAAGCGAACACCTGCCACCCTGATGCAGCTCATCCAGCTAAAGCTCAGCTTCTGTATTCAGTGGTGATGAATCTGATCTAATCTAATCTACAGCTGTGCCAAATGGCATTGGTTTCAGTTGGCCTCTCTCCAGTCCTGCTATGCAATGCACTAGCTGGTGGATGAGTCTGCTGCACAGAATAAGACACACCTACAGCAAAAACACATGTGAGAAGTTCACACCAGAGCACCTGACCAGAGGAGAAGTGTAGCCGTATAATAACGATTTGTGACAATGAGAAACCACTAAATGCTAACACTGGTAAAGGAAGCTGGGAGAATCTGAAAGAGGTTTTTGGGAACCTGAAATGTCTGACCATGCTTCACAACCCATACTGAACTGTAAGCCTCTTTCACAAGTGCAGTTCGAACAGCAACAGGAATGAGTTTAGCGTCACAGGTTCACGCATGGACAGAAGAGACTTGAAAGTCACCCTGATACCATCAGTCCATTTATTAAATTATTAAAATGTTCAGGTATTCATCGGCAAAAATCTGGTCATGTTGGTTGTCTAAGATTAGATGTGAAAAACGCAATTTCCTAAATATTGGCAAAAAAAAGCTTTACCTAATGTATAAAAAAGGTCTACATGGCATTTACAATTTTCATGTCATTTAAAATTTCCTTTAAAACATCTACACGGCCCAAATCTGAAGTGGTGGAATGCCATTCCTCTAGAATCCTCCAGGTGGTGCACTCTAAACTATTTATACATTGGTAGGGAGCAAAGCATCCTGTGCGGTAGGAGCAAGTTATTTGCTTAGGTTGTTTAGAAATTCATTCACGCACACACACACATACACACACACCTATCCGCATGCAACCTCCATGAACACAGACCCGGGATGGGAATCAAACCTGCACCCTGGAGGTGCGAGGCCACTTCACCACTGTGCTATCCTTGTTTAGAAAGCTAAAACAAAATTCATATTGAAGTGTGATGCTTTTTTATATTAAAATTATGATACTAACAGAATCATTACAAATCGAATCATATGACAAATCATGGGTATCCATCTCTACTAGTTTGGTTATTTAATTATTTATTCAGAAGGGAAAATGCTACATTTTAATTGCTATACTGGTTGTGTTTTTTCTTTCTATGAATTTGAAACGTAAGTTCTTTAACTTAAGTTCAAAACAAACCGACTTAAGTGTTAAATAAATTCTGCTACATCTACTGCTTTCTTACAAGTTTCATCTTGCGTCCAGCGACTTTCACGGGCAGATGTGACAGATAATGTTTAACAGCTTAAAAACGCACAAACGTCACTGGTTAAAAATACTGATAACAAAACACGTTTTTAAATATGAATAGAGCTTTTTCAGAATGTAAATTCTTTATCAAAAATACAGTGACAGTTTAATTTATGAATATGCGTAACTGATAACACAGAGCCCACTGAACTGTCTCTGAGATAAGATGCTTTTGTGCATCACATGTGAGTTTGAGTGACATTCCTCCAGCTTGCCTGAATGCTCTGAGACAGGAACAGTAGGTTTGAGGAATGCACGGTTCTGCTAAAACACTATCTAATCTATTGAAAAATTAGATTGCAATTTTACTTGGACAAAGAAGACTCACTATGCGCTATGATTTACAGTATATCAGGGACGGTCCACTGAAATCCACAGATATTGTGCTGAAATGTGCTTCTTTTCAGAGTGGATAAAACGTGTCCTTTTTTGTTTTAAAAAGAGAGTAGGTTCAGGTTTCAGCACACAAACATGAACGTTATGCAATACCGGCATCCGACAACAATGCTGAAGGGTAATATGAAGAGTACGATTGATTTCAGCTATTAGTTAGTGGTACATGCAGTAATGATTCCTCCTCTGACTTCCCTTCGACATTGCTACTTAGTAAACCAGTATAAACCTGTGCCTGTAAATCATGTACAGTATCAGCAACACAATGCATAAATCAACAAAGATAGAAGAACCTGGAACCTTCATATTAGAGGTAAAAATGAGAAATTTGAGAAAAGAGACCAGGCTATTTGTCTTTCTGATCGTCAGTTATCTAATTGTGTTGAGCCTGGAACACGATGTGGTCTTTTGCTCTTCTACTTCTATTCTTTTCTGCTCACCATGTGAGTGGTTATTTGAACTACCGTAACCTTAATGTTTCCATCCTGGTCAATCCATTATGACCTTTCTTGTCTTTCCAACCATTATGAGTCTGTGTCCTATGTCTGTGACCTAAAGAAATTCCAGGAGATCAGCCATTTCTCAAACGTTCAAAGCGGACCATCTGGAATCATCAAAGTAACTTGGTAACATTTTTCCTCAATTATGATGTTTGATGTGAATATTTGTACACGTTGCTTACTTGACAGTGCCGGTGGTGTTTCTCAGGACGGACGCCGCGAAATTCTGCGTCACTCCCACCAGACTGGTGCCGTCGACCTCGACTATCAGGTCATTCACCTGGATCCTGGTGGCGAGGAAAACGGGAGAACTTTCAGGATCATGAGACACACAACCATGCTTATTAATCTGTTAAGTGTATTTATTCATTAAGCACCTTTAATAATTACACTACTACCATAATGAAGATGAGACTCACACGGCTGAATCATCATGTACAGTTACAATTACGGCTTTAATTCACATTGAGGTGTTTTATTGTAAGAGCGTCTGAAAGAAACCTAAAACATAAGGGAGGAGCCGGCCTTCTGTAATTCGTGGCTGCTGAAATGATGAATTGCTACTCTCTGCGTCTTCCATCATATTGGATTGGATCCTTGTGCTTAGAATAACTCGAATGGCCGGTGACGGCTGACGTGAGATCTAATATCCGTTCTACTGATGTACAGTACATGGTCTCATGCACAGAAATATAGTACGATATGCTGCACGATGCAGAACGCTAGACAGAATCGCGAGCTCGAATCGCGATCGAATCGCAGCCGTCCATTACAGGTTGCCTAGGGAGCGGAACACTTGCTCTCTTGTTATCAGTTACTGTGACACCAACCAACCACGAGCTCACGCAAGCAGAAGTTGGTGTATAGCACTTTCCTCCGGGGGTGTTACATCTAACATCGTGTTGGCAGCTGTTTGTAAAGATGTGGTGGACTTGGCTTCACATGCCTCAGAAAGAGCACGAGATACAGTGGCCTTCACCCTGGTTGGAGCTGTCGCTTGATAAGGAAGAGATGTACTGTATGGGTGGGATATAATGGGTGGGAAATGTCATTTCCGGACAAAATTAGGGAGAAAATAATACGAGATCTGTAGTAAACCTCTGCACACAGTCTGCATATGGACACAGATCCAAAAGCTTGCCTGCTAAGTGTGATTTTCTCACAAAGTTGAAATCATGCCTTGATTTTAAATAGACCTTGGTCAGAGTGAGACTGATATAAATCTAATCAGTTCAGTCTGTAATCATGAAGCTGCTCTCTAAATGTGTATTATGTGGATTAAAAAGAATCTGCTTTTTGCTTTATTTTTCATTTTTTTTGGAGGGGGCGGGGGTAACTAGTTTTACTTTGCAACAGAGAACTCTATTTCGATGTGAACTACAGCGTCGGCTATGTTGAGTTCAGTTTTTCCAGAATACCAAGTCTCAGTTCTTCAAATGTTCTAAGTAGTGAACCTTTTAATAGTCACCTGCTCTGTTCTTGCAGAAGAACGAAAATAATTTCTTATTTAAAGTAGAACTAAAAGCAATAAAGAAACAGAAAGAGGGTTAATTCCGGTTCTCTGGCTCTTTATCTGATTAATACTGTATATTTCGGACCTTCCGTCGCGGTGAGCAGCACCTCCCTCCGTCACGGTCTTGACGAAAATGCCAAGTTTCTCCAGGCCCATGTCTGCGCCAGCGCCCATGCCGATGATGCTGATCCCCAAGCCGTCGCCATCTGACAGGATATAATAAAGAATTCTTTATTTGAAGAGATGATTATCTCACTCACTCACTCACTGTCATTACCGCTTAATCCTATATTCAGGGTCACGGGGACCTGGAGCCTATCCCAGGAGACTTAGGGCACGAGGTAGGGTACACCCTGGACAGGGTGCCAATCCATCACAGGGCACACACACATACACACACTCATTCACACACTACGGCCAATTTGGGAACACCAATCAACCGAACATACATGTCTTTGGACTGTGGGAGGAAACCGGAGTACCCGGAGGAAACCCACCAAGCACGGGAAGAACATGCAAACTCCATGCACATCTGGCCGGGAATCGAACCCAGACCTTGGAGGTGCAAGGCGACAGTGCTAGCCACTACACCACCGTGCCGCCGAGATGATTATCTATTAGTTAAAATGTTGTTTTTGTTTTTTTACAAAAGTTAGTTCCGACCAAGTAATCTGATTGGAAGAGATAGACAGGAACAGCACTGAGACGTTTACAGTAACTATACATATCTCTCCACATCTGATAACGTTATGTCATCTTAAACAACAATACAGTATGTCTATTTAAATATGACTTCTAAATCATTCTGAAATGCATTTAAATGTTTAAATGTAACTACAGCAGCTTCTAACACTCTGAAGGCTGAATCCCAAATCTCTCTCTAAACCCTAATGAAGGGCACTACTTGGTGTGCACAACCTAGTGCACTACTGTAGCTTTCCATTTAATGCTACTAGTGATTCAACCCTGGAACCTGGAAGTGATCAGTGCTAATATTCTAAAGTGGATTAAATGGAAATATTAAGATAAATTACTATTAAGAAATTTACAGGACTGTCCACCACCTCTGTAGTTTTTTCTCCGCACCTTCTGGCTATATACAGGAGTACAGATAAGAAATTGAAACAACTTTCCTCACTGTGATTCAGACTAAATGGCGGTCGCCAGCTCTGCTAGTTAATTAGCTTTGCCAGCCACCAAATAATGTGTGTTGGCGGAATAAAATAACTGGTTCAATAAAGAAAGAAATCATAATGTGTTGATAATAAACGATGTTGTGGAACTGCTGTATGAAAGCAGTATCACACAGAATGCGGTGCTGGATATCAGCACGGCTCTGATGACTTGCTTAGTTATATTAGAAATGATTAATGATTCTCTGTTTCGGAGCAGATAAATCGCGTGCCCTACCACAAACATGTAACAGATTAGTTTGGTGCTGTACGAGCGACAGTCTTTACAGTGCAGCTGCTATCAATTAAGCGACTGGCTTTCAAAAAAATCTCTTGGAGCAGTAAAATTCTAAGCCAAAAGCTTTACACATAAGATTTACATATACATAAACATTTGTAATTATACTGTAGCATTTAGTGATCTGACTTGTGTAACCACCCAGCAGGGCTTCTACACGAACCCCGTAAGAGCTAAGACTAGGCTTTAAATGTGTGTTACCTTTCTCCAGTTCTACAGGGAAAAGGTCCAGCCTCTCCACCCTCTTCTCCAGCTCATACTCAGCTGAGGCTGCCATAGGGTCGACGTCATCGTTACGCCGGTCATAATCCTCGTTGGAGTATGTGGTGAACACCTGGAGGTCGAAGGTGAAGCAGCAGGATTAGATACAGTATGCATGTTTAGTACATCAAAACAGGTGAAACGGTAGAAGTCAACTCGTAACTCATCATTTATAACCTAAAATGCATCCTGAGAAGGTCTAATATCCTGCCTTGGTTATGTACAGTAACAATGATGTACGACTTAGGGTGGACAAATAAGCAGTCCTTTGAGAAGCTAGTCCACCAGGTAAGTAATAAATAATAATAACAATAATAATATTCATAATAGTACACCAGCCAGTCCAATGCTTTGATGAGCAGGCCACGAAACAAAAAGGTAGCTAACAATGTACGAGGTGTTTTCAAGTCAAACCGGGACTTTTTATTGCACAGAATAACAAAAGACAAATATGACGGGGAAAAAACTATTAAAAAAACTATAAAAACTATTAAAGTAAAATGTATTTCTCAATATTATCCCTTGCTACACTAATGCACTAATCCTAGTGTTTCAGCAGTGCTTGGATTAAAAAGATTTTTTAGTACGCTGGAGGCATGATTCACGTCTGAAACCCTGGCCTCCCAGGAACTCTTTTAATGGCCCGAAAACATGGGAAATGGCTTGAAGAAATGTCAGGACTGTAGTAATAACAGTTTCCACAGACAGATTTGTCTCTTCCGTAAGCGGACGACAAGTTATCTGTCCAATTTCAAGGATCAGGCGTTGCACAATCTCAATGTTGACAGGAACGACTGCAGTGTACTCCGAGCCACCTTAGCCAGGATCATCATTCACGGATGTCAAATGTTTGCACCATTCAATATTTTACTACGACTAATAGCCTCATCACCATACTGTGCTTAAAGTCTTCTGTTAATGTCAATCACGTTTCTGCCTTCATTGATGAGAAATTCCCAGTTTGACTTCAACACACCTCATAATAACGTAGTGCAGTGTTCCATACTGTATATTTTTCTTTTTATGTCAGTCCCAAGGTGGCTTCAAAAGTCAGCACAGAACTTCAGCAGTCTTTCAGGAACGGCTCAGAACAAGACGTGCACAAAAGGAGGAAATCATCTCAGCATGCAACATTAGTTCTGATACATTAAGAAATGTTCGATGTTTGTGTTCAGTGTATACGCGAGTGCCACAAACTCAGAGGTCTCCAATTTGAGCATTTGAACTTCTGAATAAGTGTTTGCTCTCGAATTTCAGTCCAGCAGACACAAATTAGAACAAATTCCAGTCATGAAACAATAAGACCAAAGTCATTGTCCTTTTCTAAGAAACTCTCTGAGGTAGAACTTCATGAAGCAAAAGAAAAAGCTAATTCCTAGTTTTCGTTCTACAACAGCAAGGTGACTGCACGTTATGGTAGCATGAGATTTATACGCGAGCAATCCTCGACAGATTGATTGTCAGCCATAAACCTGATGGGTGTACTGAAGCGATCGGTAGGAATTCATAACAAGAACGTTCTGACACACCACTGTGATGCTAATTTAGTTGAAGTGCTGAACTTTGTTTTGCAAAAAGTCAATAGCGATCAGAGTTGTTTTCTTTCTGTGGTAGCTGAATGATGAAAACATTCAGGGTAACTGCTAGCCTACTAAAGCTAGCCGGCTAAATCTGAGTAAAAAAGGACATGTACTGTAATCATCTTGTCCCGGGTTTCCGGGCTAGCGATTAGTCTCCCCCTGAGACACCAAAAGGAAACAGGCAGGTCACTGCAGGCTTCTCAGATAACACCCGCACCTACGTACAGACGTGGATCTGTGGATAAAGATGATGGAGGGAAATGCCTAATGCCATTATCTAATCTAACTCTCTTCTCTCCATGACAGGATACATTCCATTTTTGAAAGCACTCCACAGAACCGACGGAAGGTTTGTATATCTCTCTCTGAGTTTGTGCTACTTGGCCAAAACCTTTCAACGGGAGAATTCAAGCTGTACCTTAAGGCAGACTAGAATATACTACAAACTTCAAACCCAAATGAACAATTCTTCACTGAAAAGCTTGGATCGCAAAATTAATTTTCTGAGCGGGAAAAACAAAAATCTGTTCCTTGTAAAACGGAAGTTGTGCCTCAGTTGGCTGTGTAAGCATTCCTGTCACAGTATTTTATACAGAGTATTACTGTACATTTATGCACGAGGGCAGAATGAGAGAGGAATTAGAGGAGGGAACAAGTGAGAGATAATTAAGAGTCTGTGTCAGGAGAATTGAGTTCGTCTACTGGGCAGAAGTGTTGGCCTGTCTCACACCTCATCCATCTCTGATATCACTCTAATGTTGCTCATCGAGTGTGGTGAGTTACACAAAGACGGGCTCTATTCGCTCGTACCCGTTCCTGTACACTGTAGTCACGGCAGTCGAATGACATGCTTCGGTCGAAACAAATATGTGTCTCTCTTGGAACTGAGAATTATTAATACTAATATGCAAAAAATAAAATTGGACTCGGCAGCACGGAGGCTTAGTGGTTAGCACTGTCGCCTTGTACCTCCAGGGTCTGGGTTCGATTCCCACCTCGGGTCTGCGTGCATGGGGTTTGTGTTTCTCTTCATGCTTGGTGGGTTCCCTCCGAATCCTCCGATTTCCTAAGACATGCAGATTCGGCTAACTGATGTTCCTAAATTGCCCGTAGTGTGTTACTGAGTGTGTGTGTAGATTGGCATCCCGTCCAGCGTGTACCCTATGAGCTTTTGTTATTAGATCAATTATGCTAGATAAAGAGATGACCTGTGACCTTTACTTGCTGAATCAGGAACTTGCAGCTTTGTGGAATTAATGGCTAACACTAGTAGAGCATTTTTTTTTTTTTTAACTACGTAAAAGACAGATTTGATCTTTTCAGAATCGGAAAGGTGTAGGTCGGTGGGAACACTTACAAAACCAAGCAAATTAAAGAACATTGTGAAGCTGATACATCACTCTACTCTGCTTGCACCACATGCAGTCTGCTTGTGCAGAAACGTGCCAAGGGGAAAATAAAGACACTAAGCAGACACTAATAATATTTGTTCTTGCAATGGAAGTGAGAACACCATGGCTCATAGCCAAAGAGATCACTAAAGACTTGATGACATTACATCGAAGCTACATGCACAACAAAATGTGCTATAAAGAAAAAAAGAAAAAAGTATCAGCAGTTATCTTTTTCCCAGGAAGTGTAGCTGAGAATTTGAGGTTTGTTATAGGTTTGCCTTGCTCAAGGACCCACGCAGGGAGACTTGGAGGTGCTTGGATTTGGATTGCGAATTAATAGCCTAGTACCTTAACCACTGAGTTCCAACAGCCAAAAAGGCACTTACTGTACTGTACTGCACTGTACAACCCTGGAGCTTCGGCTAATGTATTTATCATTTGTCCATCCATAAAAGCGGATATGTATATATACATGATACATTAGCCAGTAAGTGTACATACTGTACAAGGCAACTGAACCAACAATAATGGTGCACTGAGTGATTAGTGAGATACACCATGGAGTAACTGCTGAGGACTGGCATTATTCTAAAATTTCAATAGATGGCGTCGTGAGAAACCAGCGATTAAATAGACATGCTTAAGGTTTTATTTACATATTGTATATACAGTAGTTTAGATATTTCATGATGACTTGGCAATAAATCCACACTCTTAATTAGAAATGGTAATTAATGATTAATACATAATTTAACCGATTAAAAACGTTTTTTTCATTAGAAAACGATTAACTGAAAATGTTTTGCACAATATTCTCCGTAGCTTACGTATCTATTAACTTATCCACCACAAGAGGGCACACTTGTAGTTTTCAACTGCTTTATACTTCATTTTTATTTGGTTCATTTCAATCATGTACTGTATATATTACTTGAAATCGATACTTGATTAAAAATACAAGTATCTTCCCAGAAAATGACTTCGGTAGAAGACAAAATCACCTTTTAGAATATTACTTGAGGGAAAAAAATCTTAAAGTATCTGATATTTTCTGTACTTAAGTATCAAATGTAATTGTCTGATATTAAAATACTTTGTTCATCGTCTGTTGTCGGAGTTGTAAGGTTAGCGGTAAAGCTTTCAGAGGGTGCTTCCATGATGCAATCAGTCATTGTTGATTCTACGGTGACAACGATGTGGGCCTTCTGCGCTTGGCAGCTGGCAGAAGACGAGCATAACGTCACCGACACGAATTGGTCTAGTAATAAGCAACATGGATGCTTAGGGGAAATGTATCAGAGTAAAAGTACACATCTCATTTAAGAAATGTAGTGGAGTAAAAGTGAAAGTTGCTAGAAATATAAATAATGAAGTAAAGTTCACAGACGTGAAAATCCTACTTAAATACAGTAATGAAATACAACGTGGTTCGTTTGATCATCTGTATCACATAACCATATTTTAAGAAAAAACTCACACGCTCATAATCTATAAGGCTTATCCGGGGGCCTATCCTAGGGGCCTCAGCACACAAGGACGGGTACAATTTGGAAATGCCAGTTAGCCTAATCCGCATGTCTTTGGACTGTGGAAGGAAACTGGAGGACCCAGAGCAACCCAGTGCTGACCATCTCCCCTCCTAACTGTCGCCTATTAATGACCAGCAACTCGTTATTGATTTTAATAAACAGAAATGAACATTTTATTTATTTTTATTTATTTATGAACATCAGAACATTTTATAGAGTGTTCTGAGAGATAACAGAATATAAACAGGAGTTCTGGATCCAGAAACCTTATATAAGATTTAAGGTAGAAAGTGTCAGATTTGGGGACATTGGGAAATAATAAATAAAATAAATGACAAATAATACACAGTACAATAAAATTATCTGAAAAATACGTATTTCTCTTCACAAACGTTCTTCATCTGTCAGATTCAATCTCAGATGAATCTGGTTTAGTGCATCATTTTCACACTATATTTCTTTATCCGTTTGTTCATCTCACCCTTTCAATGTTTCATCGCGCGATATTACAGTCTTTGTGTCATTGTCACGGTGTCTGTGTCTTTCACTTCTGACCGGATTTTCAGTTTGTTCCTGTTCATCAGCTTCCTTATTTTACTGCGTCGTGTTTTACTTCCTTCGCTCTTCTCACTCAAGCGTTCTCTTCCTCTTTATTTAAGCTCTCTTGTACTCATGCGAACTGTCAGTTGTCTGTGCTCTGATTTCTGCTCTTGTACCTTCATCATTCCGAAATCCTACACAGTGTATCGGTCCTTTACCGTTATGATCTAACCACGGTGCTCAGTCTGCGTCCCACCCAGAGCGAAACCGCAAAGCCTTTAATTCTTTTTTTTATTTCTTTTTTTTAATCATTTCTCTTTAACTCATCTTATGCTTTGCCAAACACACTGTGTGTACAAATCTGTGCATTTGTGTGCGGACAGAAGCAGGCGAAGCCATCGCCCTGCACTGTGAATGCCATCGCTCTGGTCACATGGGACCATCTCCATGGCAACCCCCAGGCTTTCCTTCTTTTTTTTCCCTCTCTTTCTCCTTTCTCCTTTTTCTGTCTTTCCCTTACACACTCATTTTTCAACTCAATCTCATTCATTTTTTTTTTTTTTTTTGAGAAATGTTCACATACTCGATATGGTGATCACATCACATGTTAGTCTGGCTCAAACACACTGATCTGCATTCTTGCATGATTCTGGACAGCATCTCGCTTGCTGAAACAGCAACACATATCATGCTCTATTCCAGCTGCTATCCAGACTTTCATGAGGCGCTGTGTTAAATACCGTGTGTCTTCTAGAAGTCTCTCTACATCGCTCACCAGATGTGCCTCCTGAGAGACACATGTGCAACCTCCTCTCTGATATGTATTCAAGGGAAATAACAGGTGGAGATGATACAGTAGGTGAGAAACGGAGAATAAAGGGGAGGAGAAAAAAATAGAGAGAATGGAAAGGAGACAAGAGACCAGGGGCAGAATGAGAAGACTGAAGGAGAGAGGAGGGAATAAACAAAGATGGGACGAGACTGAAGAAAAGAAGACGTGACGAGATGAGACAAGACAAGACGAGGGACAAGGAGACGAAACGAGAAGGGCGGAGAAGACGAGATGAGACGAGACAGTATGTAACTTAACGGAAGGAAGTAGGAAATGAGAAGGGACAAAACACACGAGAGACAGAGAGGCGAGACAAGAAGCGTGAGGGATTTGTTTTTTAACAAACAGTTCATACTGTACATGATGATAATTCTACGCCATTTAATCAATATCACAGACAACCATGCTCAGTTTCCTCTGCCTCTATTTATGTGTGTGTGTGTGTGTGTGTGTGTGTGTATACAGAGAAAGCAGCTGGTCTGGCTACTGTTATTCCAGTTCTGCTTGACTCAGCCATTCCCGAAGTCCCGAAGGAATGCAGAGGATGATGATGATGATGCTTTAGCGCATAACAGCCAGCGGTCTGCTTCTCATACACACACACACACACACTCACACGCACACACACGCACACACATACTGTAGTGCAAGTACATATAGCTAACCGAACACTCAAACACACACAAGCACATGCGCACACACACTTACAAAGGATAAAAATGTCCAACGTGCTATAAGCAAGCAGCCTCTCATGCCTGCACACACACACACACACACTCTATACAAGCTACACCTATGAATAACAGAGCCTAGTAGCGACATACAAAATCAGCCAGATACACAACCACACACCCACCCACCCACACAGAAAATGTAATTACTTGCTGCTTCTAAACCTTACGTGGAGGAGGATGAATAAAACAGAATGGCGCAGCACACACACACTTACACACACCCTCACTCACACACACGCACACTCAGGCAAGGCATGATTATGCATTAGTAGAATAATAACAGCATTAGACATTTCTTTTGCACCAATCTATTTTGTACATCACTACCCTCTACGTCCTCTTATTGTCGTAAACGCTGAATATTCAGTATGTCCACTGGCAACTTTAATAGGATCGCCTGCATAAGAACGTTTTTTATTCATCAGCCGTCCAGATTCAGTGACTCGATACCTCATATAGCCTCAGGTTCATGGAACATGTTATGATTTTACTACCTCAGGTGTACCTCAAGGTTCAGTGCTCAGGTATCTTTGTGTTTCGTGTTCTGAGATGCTTTTCTGTTCAGCACGGTTGTAACAAGTGATTATTTGCGTCACAGTGACCGGGCTGCTCATTCTCCTCTAGTCTCCCTGGTTAACGTGTCTGCTGCTTACTGGAAATAGGGGGGAAATTGATTCAGTTATGAATCGTGATTCTTTTGTGTGGCGATTCACGTACCCAAATCGATTTTTTTTAAAGACTATTTTGACACTTATAATAGAGATGAACCAGTCGATGAACCAGTGGCCAGAATTGGCTGTTTTTCATTTTCATAGGGCATGACTGGTGATTGGCCAATCAGCCTCATCTATTACTGATTCTACGCCGAGCGGCGCAGAAGCTTCCTGAGTGGTGCAACAGAATTGCATTTCTAATTGCGTTACATTATCAAAAATCATGCTTGCTGAAAGCCTTTGCTTTCAACTTGTTGATTTGCCTTTTTCTCCAAACCCTGTAAGCGAATTAGTCACAAACCCATTCATTATGCACGCTTACACAAGCGAGTGAAAATTAGTCGAAAATCACGTGTGTGAGAAGCCCAGCATGCCCACGTTAGAAGCCACACACGCCCATGAACACACAGCCGCTCAACCCTGCCAAGTTGAGTTTTGAGACCTTAGAGGCATTTGAGGAGGTAAAACGGCACCGTTTCTTTATAATCCTACTGTACAGACGGTACACTCTGAACTACACAGTACACATTTTCATCCCAAGTTTGTTTATAAATACCTGTAATAATGTACAGTATGTGCAGCTGAGTTAAATGTTATACTCATATTTAAAGTTAGTTTGTATTGTTTAAATGCTGCCATTGGTTTTAAGTGAGAAAGCTAATGTTTTAAGGCATGGGCTACATTTAATGATTCATTAAACTTTTTAAATAAATTGTAACAAATTTTAATATTGAATCAGGCTATTTATAAAATTGTGATACTTATAGAATCGTAATTTTAATCGAATCGGCACCTAGGTATCATGATAATATCATTTCGGGAGGTGACTGGAGATTCCCATCCCTAATTCCCTAAAATGCAGTTGTGCATGAAAATCTCAGCTGTTTCATTCAGACACACCCTGTTAGGCAGGTATACACACACACATACACACACATTTATCGTACTGTTCTTGTGCAGAGTTTTCACCGCTATAATTATTAATTAAGTTAACTAAATCTAAACCTTACATTAACTAAAGTTACCTAAATGAAATATTTTGATTCTTTTCAGTTTGATTTAACTGGCTCATAAGGTCAGAAAGGTCAGATATTCCTATCCATGCGGGGACATTTCGTCCCCACCAAATATATACAAACATACCCAGACACACTTGCACAGAAACCTGCGAAATTCAACAGCTTTTTCTAATAGCCAGCACATGTGCTTAGTCTGTGAGCATATATACGTAATCTGTGTCTAGTCAAGAAAACCACTTGTGTGTGTGTGTGTTAGTGTTTTCTTCCTCACTTCGCAATTTTGGATCAGGCAGCTGCTTTCACGCCTCTCTCATGACCGGAGAAACCCAGGCACTCCTGGCCCTATTTTGACACCCCGAGCCTGGTTGCTATGGCGATCGCCTTTCTGCACATAAAGGCGACAGCACACACACACACACACACACACACACAACATGGAGTGCTCACAGGCGAGCCCCTAGGCATTGGAGGAGGTTGCGACAACTATTCTTAGCACTGCGGGTTTGTCTATTGACTCCGGTCTAGAACAGCGAGCCTCGTGTATTTCTAGAAAACAAAGGAAAATACATGCATGCAAGCGGCCGTGTTGCATGACAGGCTAGATGTAGGACAGAGAAAGACAGACAAGATGGAAGACGATGGTTTAGAATTTTCGTTGCAAGAGATACAATTATTAGCAAGCCCTACCTAGTCCTGTCATTGGGTTGCCTGGAAACTGTGCCCTTAATTGTGCTGATAATTTACACGAATATTTAGCTGACTTGCTGGATCACATGGATAAATGCATACTTGTACTTTTTCACTTGCTTGTTTACATACTGAAAAGCCTCTCATGTTGCTTTGGCAAGGTTAATTGCCACCCTGAATTAAAATATCCCTGAATCTGGTAATTACCAACAATTAAAATATGAACATGTATGACAATAAACATTTTTAATAACGTTCAAGAGGTGACCAAAAATTCCGAACAAGATCTCAACACTTTTACCCACACTGAACACTGAATTCAGTTCAATTCATTACAATTCTGTTTTATTTATACAGAGCTTTTAACAATGTCATTATCGTTATCACAAAGCAGCTTTACGGAATAAAAAGAAAATCATAAAAATTTTAATGTGTATAAATTATCAAATCTCACCTACGCAGTTTCGCACGGTGGCCATAAGTACGGTTCATAATGATTCAGCGCGAGTTTTGGCGCTGTGATTACGTTTCCATCTTTCCGCGTGCAAAAATGTACGTTTAATTTTTTGCCGGTCCTCGCGGAAGCTTGCGGACCTTGCAGAACTTCGTGGAACGTCGGCGGGCAATTGCGGCGGCTCACGGTGCCTAACACCGCATCTCACCGCGAGTCAAACCGCATAGGTGAGATAGGGGAATAATGAACAAGCCGAGGGCGACGGTGGCAAGAAAGGAACCTTGATTCAACAGGGACCCCTTCCTCATGTGTGTGATATCAGATAGCAGACATTGATCTGCAGTCATGCAGTGTGTTAGGAGGCTGGAAGTTCAGTATATCTGGAGAGGTGTTTAAGTTAATATGGAGTCCAGATTCGTTATTGGAAGCTCAGATACAAAACGGTTTCATTTGTCCATTTGGAGAAATTCCATTTGTTTCTACATCATTAACATTATGTGGTGGCTACTTGGGGAAGAGATGGCATCAGGGACACCTTCAGTCCTGGCATTCACGCCTTAACACCTACAGTGTCTAATCGTGGTGGCAGACCAACTACACCCCTTCGTGACATCTGGATTTCCTGAAGGCAGTGGCCTCTTGCAGCACGATAATGCGCCAAAATGGCTCAAGAATGTTTTGAATGTGACAAAGGGTTGACTCGACCTACAAATCCCTCAAATCACAATCCGATCAGTGTCTACAGGATATCGAAACCTGAAAGATCTGATTAGCTGGTGCTAGAAACCATGGCATGCCTTCAGAGGTCTAGTGGGGTCCATGCCTTGAAGAGCCAGACAAACAAAGGGGACATACAGGCAGGTGGCCTTAATTTAATTTCTGATCAGTGTATACAGACATAAAAACGTACAATGCCACCAAATATTATTTAAACCAAATGGAATGGGTGCAGAAATGCGTCAAATGGTATGAATTACTGGCCAAAAAAAAAAATATGGTGGACTGAGCAGGCTGCTGAGTCATTCACCCTCCAGGCAACAACAAAGAAAAAACACGGACGGCCCAGACACAACATTCGCTTGCCATGTCTAACCAGGCTAGTAATTTCTGCATAACAAACTCTGCCAATACACATCAAACTGCAGTAATATACAGTACTGTCACTACTACTATCACTGTCTACACTGCTCCGATTTAACCACACTACAACCTCTGCGATGAAACACACAGCTGTACAGCGGTCCCTATAAAAATGAAGCCTGTTTTTTTTATAGACGTTTTAAACATATTTTAACTATTTAACCAGTGATGCAAAGAATCTTCACTGCAACAGAAAGTGGCCTTGCTTTTTCTTTTTCTCTCATGTATATAGGCAGAGACCAAAGAAGAAACAGGAAGCCAGCTACAACAACAGGAAGTTGTGGATTGTGATCAGCAGGGGAAACATTGCGAAACCGTCAGCGTCGGTCTAACATATAGAGTTACTCACATGGCCAGGGTATAGCTCAACTCTCATTCTTGCAACAAAGCACAGAAACAGTCCTCGAGTCAAAAAATCAAACAGGAAAATTCTGTAACGTTGACACACACTAAGGCTTCATCACGGACATTATCGAGATTCCCATTAGTCATTCTGGACTGTTGACTTTAATGGCTGCTGGGTAACATTGTCTTACAGGATAATTATAACCTGAAAAAAGAATGGCTCTGATCCTCGGTCTACAAAACATCAGAGAAGGAAGAGCTATTGTTTTGTTCGAAAGAACAGGTATATAATCAGAAAATTTTCCATGGCATGGTTTTCCTGCTTGGAGAAATATAAAGTACACAAGATCACATAAATTCAGTGGAACCTCGGATTGCGAGTAACACGGTTTGCGAGTGTTCCGCAAGACGATCAAAGATTTTAAACAAATTTTGACTTGTAAAACGAACAAGTCTTGGTTTACGAGTACCGAGTATCATGTAGCACGCATGCACTTCTTGTTTTGACGCTGAGCGTCACGTGATCACAACTGAGCCAACGGTTTTTCTCTCTCTTGTGTGGCGGAATTGTGGGTAATCGTCTCCCCTGCTGGGTCTTAGTGCTCGTCTCTTACTTGATCAACATCCATGCACGCGTGTACTGTTTACTATAACACTGTTTACTATAACACCACGTGTGTGCGCATAAAACATTTCATTTTTGTGTTTGTATGCATGTGTACAGCGCGCATGATGAATAAGGCAAAAGCAAGTCTCATTAGAGAGGTTAAAGATCCATTTTCTCTCTCTGCTCAAGGATCAGCCTGCTCTTTGTGTCTGTGTGCACACGTGTCATTGGACACCGTGCCACACACACACACACACACACACACAGACACACACACACACACACACACTGCTCTGTCGGGATTCTTTTCAAACTAAAAGTGCAGGTTAATTTGTTTTTTACTTTTTATTTTGTGTTAATTATTTTTATGTATTTATGTTTTTGGGCTGTGGAACAAATAATTTAAGTTTCCATTATTTCTTATGGAAAATATGATTTGGTTTACGAGTGTTTTGAAATACGGGTCTACTTTCGGGAATAAATTATGCTCGTAATCCAAGGTTTCACTGTAATTCGAATAAGTCGTTCATACCACACAGGACAGGATGCTCTGAGTATTTTCGAATGCATAACCTTCAGGATTATAAATGAATGGCAACATAATGTTAGACAATCAACTGCTGAATCAATTGGTTAACCCCAGTTTAACCCAAGTTACCACAGTGACATCCAGTATCTATTCCCACCCTAATTCATAACAACTGCCAACCAGCGATGTTCTCGAAGACCACAAGTATCTGAACACACCTGGAGGAAAGCACTAACGGCAATGTAATTAATCCTAAGCAGACATGATGGTTAGGAATAAACAATATGAATGATTTTCGGCACACACTCTAACAGAGGGTCTTTCCTGCTTTTAGAGTTGATCATTAAAACAGGGGAGAACCCTGGCGGAGGCTGAGAAGCGTCAGATCATCAGAAGTGAAAAGAGTGTACTGCAGCTCTCCTCACTGGATTGGCTATACCGCTGACAGAGGAAGGTGTGAAAAAGAGAGATGAAGTGAGATAGAGCGGCAGTTTACCGTTCAGTGCAATGAAACTGTTTGTCCTCGACGGGTTTAAGATGAATGGCACAGGATGTGTGGCCAAAGAGAGGAGTGACTGATTACGAGCTTCCTCTAGCGCCTAATAAAGTCATAGTCTGATTCATTTGTCTCTCTTTTTTTTTCCAGGATGTTCTAGCCAGATCTCTTTCACTAGACTGTATTTATTTCTGAACTCCCAGGACGTCTATTCGCAGGGTGATTATATGATTTATATTATCAATTAAATCAGTTTTATTCTGAGACTAGAGATTTAGCACTTAAGATATGCCAATTGTATAGTCCAAACACTTGCCTTTACTACAGTGCAGGAATAAATACATAACCATTACAACTTACAAAAAAAAAAAAATACAGCTTTTTAAAATATTGTGTTCGAAGTATTTCCACGCCGCTGACATGACAGGAACAGCCACACACGCTTTGTTAAATAGCTGCTGTTATGGTGACTTAGGTGGCTACTATTATTATCACATGACCTACTTTTTGTTGCTTTATACCACGGAGCTGTGGAATTGTTGAACCTGATTGGTCAAAGGTTAAATAATCTCGAGGTTAAATAATCTCTGGTGCAGCTTTTTCTGTTGAACATTTATAAAAGGAGACTTCAGTCTCTATCAGTGCTTTAATAAAGCTGTAGAGCAAATTTCACTGTGGAAATAAAGCAAAACTTGCTGTTATAGTAAAATAATCAACTTTGGAGTAGCAACGGCCTGCTTTGTAGCAGACTACATCGTTCCATCTCAACGCTGATAACGTTCCTCCAACAGCAAAACCCTGCTGTGCTATATTCCTTTCTTACAGTATGTTACATTTCATTACAAGCATGTCATATTTCAGGCTAGATTCTTTACAATCTGATCAGATTTATTTCTTTTTCCAGCTTCAACATCTTATTCAGCATTTCTTATTCACGTTTTTTTGGGTTTAAATTAACAAAAAAAAGAGTATGTATTGCAATGTCACTATAAAGACAGGAGGCAGAGCTGGAGGTAGCAGAGCTGAAGATGTTGAGGTTCTCTTTGGAAGTGACAAGGATGGACAGGATCGAGAATAAGTTCATCAACCCATGTTAGATGTTTTTGGAGATAAAGTCAAAGAGGCCAGATTGAGGTGGTTTGAACATGTTCAGAGGAGAGATGGTGAATATATCGGTAGAAGGATGCTGAGGTTGGATGTGCCAGGCAGGAGGTCTAGAGGAAGACCAAAGAGGAGATTTACGAAGACAAACTGGGACAAACCGGATGAAATGTCTCGTGAAAGAAGTTGTAAAAGTAATTGACGTTTACACAAGACTTCAAGCACAATATGGTGATAAGACTCTTAGCAACATCTTAGCAAAACATCTGAATGATGCAAAGTTTCAAATGAACGACGATCCCGGCCAAGGGGATCCTGGACGCTCCCATGAACATTTAGGGAATGGAATCCCTTATCCTTGAAAATCATGCCTTAAAAATTGATATATAACTTGTACACCACATACAGAAGAGACTCATCTGTATGTGTTAAATGTTCACACTATCACCTTGCAGGTTACGGGAATTCGTCTGGGAGTTGGTGCCACATCCCCTATATAGTCCTGACCTCGCTCCAAGCCATTTCCACATGTTTGGGTCTTAAATGAGTTCCTGAGGGGCCAGCGTTTCAGGCAAGGCAGTCTGATCATGCCTCAAGCGTATTGAGAAATACTTTTAATACTTTCAATACCTTGAAGGCATCCAAGTGCTAGTGAATTACACAGATCTGTGCATTATTGTAGAGAAATGAAAGTAGTTTTTACTCTCATAACTGTGTTCTGCGATTCTGCGCAATCAAAAGACCCAGTTTGACTTGAATACCCCTCATAATATCATAATACTGCATATACAGTAGAAGCATCTATCAGTGCCGAGTACTAGGACACTACCGCTACAAAATCTACAGATGAAGTCAGTACACGTAGTGAATACCACCGAAGTGAATGCACTCACACAATATCAAATAATCAGTAGAGTAGTGTGTTTATGTAATCACCAGGCAAAATGTTGTCCTGATATCAAAGTCAAAATTAAATTATTAACCTAAAATCTCAGAGAGAGTCACCTCTCTATCCACAAATCCCTTCACCTGGCCTAAACCAGCTCTAAATCGGCAAAACTAATCACGTCAATGGACAACAGAAGCGTAAACATGATAACAGTTGTACTTGAATCCCATGTTAGTGTTGATGGCTTGGAAGCGATGTGAGGTAATGCTTTAATCTGCCTGGATGTGACGCTAATCCCTGAGAGACAAGGTCCTGGATTAACCTTCAACAGAAAGTGTGGCCATGTGCTACTCCTGATCTCTGACAGGACTGTATCAAGTACAGCAGTATTGTTGGGGTGTTAAACATTCACCACCTCTCTATAGAAGATATGACTAATCTTATGCAAAGTACATTCTTCATCAGTTCCGTAAGTGGATCTGTTACGCAAAGGTTACTTTCAGGTCAATTTAGATATTTAGACTGCTCTCCAGTGTGCATGGACAAACAAAACAAAAAATCCATGCCATGACCCCCCCCCCCCCCCTTTTAATTATAAAAGATAATAATTAAAAAGATTATCTTTTTAATCTTTTATTAAAAAGATAATTGTCGCTCAGCTCTGTTGTTGTCTGGTGGGGAGGGGCTTAGCACTAGCTGATTTGCATAAACACTGAAATGGTGCATTAGGAAGAGGAGTGAAACAGAGGTTTTGAGGTATGTGTTATCTGAGGCGTTATCTGATTACGCATTATCAAACGCATTATCTGAGGAGTATTCCAGCTGGACCATTAGCAGACACACTCAGGAGTTCTGAGACCTTGTTAAAGAAATAGTAAGACCTTTAATGGTAGGTGTGACAAATTATGAGTAGCAACACATGAGCTGCAGTAGACTTAGAGTGTACAATGTGCCCCAATATGGTGTAAAACCTAAGCAACCGAGGAAAGAAACTTTTGTACTTTCTTTTGTAAAAACGCATGCAAACATGATAACAGCACACAAAAATGTGCACAGTGATTGACAAACAGGGCCCATCTAGGGTTGTAGCTTTCAACTAGACGCCGGTAAGACTGCTAAACCAGGTCGATCCGCTGATGAATCTAGTAAGCACACAGTAAATGTGTTATGATCAAAAGCCATCCTTTCCACTAACAGAATAAGTTTGAACGACGTTGGGGTTTTAAACTTTCGGTTTCTTTTTTCAAAACCATCTGCATCGCAAACTTTGAATTATGAATTTCAAAGATTGTCAGTGATTCACGGAATTTGCATTCGGACATCGAAATAAGACATGAACGTGTCGAAATATGAAATAAAATGAATAGCATTTTTAAACATAAAGCGTTAACTGGAAACGGCCTAAAATAACATGTCTTATCTGTTTTGTGCTATCTATGTGAATAGATCAATTAAACACCCAGAGTTTGTTTAATTGATCTATTCTGCCGTCCTTGTCTGTAGCCCAAAATAAAAAGAACGTTTCTAAACGTGATAAAAATAATTTCTGCAATAAGCCTGGTTTCCTGTTTGGTATTCACCACATACTTCCGATGACAACAGCAGTCTGTAAAGGTCTTCTTCGCATTAGTGTTAAAAATTCCAGAGCAGTTTAGCCAACTATTTTGCACCCAAATGGCACGATGCCTGTTTCTTTTAAAACCAGCCAAACTCGGCGCAATCGACTTGTCGCAATTACATCCATTTATTGCCGTATTCACACCTCAAATACACGGCACTAGGCACTCTAACTAGGAGAATCATTATGCAGCGTCAGTCTCATGAAAAAAAAAGAAAAAGTGTCAAATACCCCTGTGCATAGATTCAGGCTAGAGGTGCCTCTACACCGCGCAAAACAACAGCATCTGAGCTCGCTGGATGTGGATGTGATTAACAGAGGGAATCGTGATTACAGATTACTGATGAATTTTCCATAGGAGCGTCCCAGAATCTATTTGCGTGTTTCGCATTAACGGGGGGAAAAAAAGGGGCTCTTCGAAGTTAACTCCAGAAGTTCACCTAAAAAAAACCTCCTTAAAGAGTAAGGTAACTCGGTTATATTACTACCTTGCGATGCTTTATAAAGAGAAGGCTCTCTCATGCCCAGACATCCAGGATGTTTTCTGATGTCTCTGCCTGCTCTTATATTGCCATTTAAGCATGAGTACGCTTTTTTTAGTTCAATTTCCAGGGAGTCTCTTTCTGCAGGTACGTTTATATAGACGCTAATATTCTACTAACGTTTCGCCCAATCGGAATAAAAATGCAATGCAATGCTTCAATCTGAACAGTATGACAAGGGGTGGTGTAAACCTTTCATAATCAATTTGAATGGTAAATATTAGCCGTGTAAACACTTTATCTGATCTCTTATTTCTCTCTTATCTGAATAAATATATTCTTTCTGAGCACGTTAGCCCAATGTTGAGGTAACGAGAGGAATTATTCTTCCATTCCTGATCGGTAAATTCTGAGAGAACACTGATCTGCAAGAGCACCTGTCTTTAATTCAGACTTTTGTCCTCTGGGTTTTTGGCAGAGGAAGAGGCAGTGATTAGCATGTAGTTTCATACATAGTAAAGCAACAAACTAAAGTTATTGAATCTTTATCGAGAAGCGGGGTATACCCTGGACACGGTGCCAATTCATCGCAGGGCACGGCACACACATACACGTTCATACTGTACACTATGGGTAATTTGGGTATGCCAATTAGCATAATCTGCAGGTCTTTGGAATGTGGGAGGAAACCGGAGTACCAGGAGGAAACCCACCAAATATGAGGGAGAATATGCAAACTCCATGCACACAGAGACGGGAATCAAGCCTTGCTGGGAATCGAAGCTGGACCCTGGAGGTGACAGTGCTAACCACCTAAGCTACCTTGCCGCTAACTATTATACTTCACAACCATATTTATTTAAATAACCAAGATCTCTTTGTGGAATAAAAGACAAAAGCTCAGCATGTTTACGACTGAAATGCGAAATGGATATCATACATTAATATTTTCAGCAGATAGATTTGATATTTAGTTAGTTACAATTACTGAGCTATATAGTACAGTAGTTTTATATCACTGCCTGGACAAAAAGCCACCATTTCAGAAATGCCACAGCTAGTGAAAGTAAGATAGTTTCTACATGCACAGTGCAATAAGAACTCATACAAAATAACTTTGTTTTGTGAGGCTACTCAGAAGAAGGGCTTCAATGTGCTTGGGATCTAAATGGTTGGACTTTAAAGCAATAGAAAAAGGTCACGTGGTCTGAGGAGACCAGATTGACCCTATTCTAGATCAATGGGCGTCTCAGGGCAAGAAGGGAAGCGATGCACCCATCATGCATAGTGCCCACTGTACACAAGCCACTGGAGACAGTGTTCAATTCAATTCACTCCAGTTTTACTTATACAGGATTTTTAACAATGGTCAATGTAATAAAGAAGCTTTACATTATTAAAAAAAATCATACGGTAATTATCAGATTGTCCTAGCGTTATGACCCGAGCTTGCTTTAGTTAGACAGGTCTAGGCTCAGCAATATTTGGTGGCAATAAAATTAAGCCAGCTGATGACCTCAATGTACTGAATAACCAGGTTATCACATCAATACTTTTTTTTACTTCCATGACGGCACAGGTAGTGGTGCTGGATGTAGCATGGGGAATCATTTTTACACATCAATCGGCCACAACATTGTACAATGTAATCAAAGCTTTTTGATTGTGCAAACTAGTTAGTAGTTTTAAACCTACTGTACAGTACATACAGTCAAACAACATGACATTCAGGACTAGCAAGAAGGCATTCATCAGTTTTCTGGATGCCTTTAGACAAGTAGTGCTGACTAACAAACATCTATAGACATTACATTTTTTACATCATATAATATTTCCTTATCCAGAGCAACTTATATTTTTATATTATTATACATCTAAGCAGCTGAGGGTTAAGGGCCTTGCTCAAGGGCCCAACAGTGATTGTGGGGTTTGAACCTAGTACCTTCTGAACCGTAGTCCAATGCCTTAACCACTGAGCTAACCCTGACGCCCCACAGATACCGCTTTCATGTATGCAAATTTGGGCTGCACGATATATCGAAAAAATATCGTTATCGCGATAATGGCATACGCGATAACCATATCGCAAAGAGTTGCGA
>JAQMYK010000008.1:11308508-11320288 GCA_030014345.1 Clarias buthupogon
GCAAGAAATATCGTTATCGCAATATTCAACAACAATATCGCATATCGCATATTTTCCTAATATCGTGCAGCCCTAATGCAAATGCAACACAACCATTTCTATAATAACAACTTTACGTAGAAACCTTTATCAATGGACTATACAATCAGCACATTCAAATGCAAAGCTGTTTAAGAAAAACAGGACAAATCAGGGGTAGGAAATTCTGCTGAAGGATCAACTTATTCTAGCTGCTATAAAATAATGACTGGTTTCTCATTTAACATTTAACCGCAACATTGAACGTGACTATAAATGAATATAAATTACAACATGCTTTCTCCAGGACACACATTTATTTCTAAATGACAAATTTAGAAGATGTTGATTATGTTTCTTTTTTTTCCTGAACACTTGCAGCTGCAACGATTATATATGAACGTGCAACCTCTGATACAGTACGTTATTGTTTCTACAGTATAATAAAGATGTACACAGAGACTCCAAGTTAGCATTTTGGAATGAGTCTCCAGTGTCATCATTGTTGATTATTTTCTGCCGAGTCAGGTTTTATTCCTTGCATAATCATTGCACTCATTTTTCGTGCCCGAGCTGCCTTGGAGCAGCCACGGTTTCGTTGATTATTATCTTTCTTCTTATTAACTACACTACAGATTATGCTTTATTACTACATTGCACCTTTCTCATCCATATTCCTATTGTGGATCAGCTTGCTTTCACTTGAACTGTCTTACACTATAGTAACATTAGCTAGGAAATGAGGAAGGTAAAAGTGAAAGAAAGATAAGGAGGGTATAATAACTTACACAACACACTCAGCACTATGTACATAATCTATGTGTATATATGCTATTGTTCACACATTTTGAGCTTGATCCTTTTTCTTGTTTCCAAAGATGAAGCTGGAGATAATTTCTTCAGCTCAGGGCTTATGTTGCCCATTCATGTAAAAAAAAAACACAAAAGCATAATTAGGAACCAGGAGATAACACCCCTAACGTCAGTGATGTCCACTAGCCGTCTCGCAACCGATCTGCTGATTTAATATCGATGTAGAATGTAAAGCGTGGTGAAGACAAAGAAAAGCAAGGAGGGGAAAAAAAATGAAACAAGCCCTACAGTATATCCTGAGTCTTTTCCGTGTAGTGTGCATGACACGTCCTTTTTCCCCTGCCTTCTAGACGTCGCTTTTTTCTCAGCCCGTGTATGTGCGTTTTCACTTTTCATGCTCTACATACTGTACGTACGAGACGAATAAAACGACTGTAAAAGATACGAGAGTGACAACAAACAGGGAGATAAACGGAGAATTAGAGGAAAGAGCGGACGATGGAGCGGGAGACAGCGTGGAGGCGGGAAGCGGCGAGAAACAGGGCGATATGTCAGAGAAGTGAGATATATTTAGAGAGAGAAGATTATAGTGAGCGTGTCTGGAAGAGGAGGCTGTATGTAAGAGGCTGTTTGTAAAAGAGAGCTGAAAGAGTGAGAGCACAGAGTGAAGGTCAGAGAAAGAGAGAAAGAGAAAGAGAGAGAGAGAGGAAGGGATCTCACATGCGATGAGAACAGAGGGTGCAGTGTGCTGCAGGCCACCAGAAGACTGCTAAAGAGGAAGGGGGAGGTGAAGGAAGAGACTGAGCGAGTGAACTGGACACTCCAACATGACCCACTCTGCTACACTGACTAGAACGCCGAGGACATTGATGCAACATAAGCAGCGGTGGAAATACCCAAGCATTGTGGTATCGCCTTCGCGTTCACCCAGAAGCTGAGAAAAACCTGATGAGGCCCGACAAACGAGCAACGTCAAAAATACTCGAAAAACATTAAACTATTACGAGCTTTGATGAAGCCTCAATAAGATCGTTGTCTAAGAGAGAGGCTTTTGTGTTCTTCCTAGAGGCTCTGCTTAATGCTCGATCACAAAGACCTCTCTAAGTGTCAAGGGGCCACAGTGACATTCCTCCCTCAAAACAAGCAGTTATAAACAGTTCGCACTTTTTAAATGATATACTGTTAGTAGCCTTAACATCATGCATACCACAGAGGATGTGTAGTGATTAAGCAAGCGGGGAGGGGGGGGGGGCGCGGCGTGTTCTGCATTGTCCTTAAAAACCTGACAGGATGCAGCAATCAATCATTTTGATCATGTGACCTTTGGTAAGAGTTTTGTCAGTGTTTTGTACTTTGATTAGTAATCTTCGGCTTCCTAGACTTTAGAGCTGTGCACTGCTGACTCAGTTCATGAGCCTGTTCATCAGGTTACAGCTAGGCTGGCTTCAAGCTTTTAGCCTACGCTTAGCATGATATTGTTAATGTTCCATCCAATCCTTTTAGGAACGTCTGTCCAACTAGGGACTGTGGAGGCCAAAGGTGATCACTGTATCTATTCCCATTTTTACAACCGTGGTAGGACCTCCGGTCAATTCACATGATTTGTGAATGCCAATTAGAATAATTTGCATGTTTTTCGGACTGTGGGATGAAACCGGAGTACCTGGGGGAAACCCACCAAGCATGGGGAGAACATGCAAACTCCATGCACACAGACCCTGAGGCGGGAAACGAACCCGAAACCTGGAGGTGCGAGGCGACTGTGCTAACCACTAACTTTGCTTAGTGACAGTGTTTACTGTAGGTCTACAATGTGAATTATACCACAGTTAGTTCCTACCGAGTAATCTGATTGAACGAGAGGCCTTTTAGACGGTAATAGCCGCGGGACGATTAACTATACTGTATGTACTGTACTGTACAGTAACACTTCGCCCTCGACCGCATCCCAGCCATGCTGATATCCAGCACTTCAGCTCGTGTGATATTGCGTAAGTGAAGGTCTTTCAGGAAGATGATGCAAGCAACATGGCCTACTTCCAGCTTCATCCTGTGAGGTGTGAGTACATGGGAAGAGGTTAAACTACCACCGCCTCTTGCGATATTGTGCAACATCTTACAGTAACACACTTTTGTGAACAGTGCACAGAACAGGTGATTTCACTAATTAATATTTTCCTAATTGGTGCTAATTAAAACCAGCTAGTTTGGTTAATTGATGGAACAAAGCTGTGACAGGACTTTTACTTCCGGGGTGTCCACCTCTGCACTAAGATGGCAAAAACTAGGGTATTCTCAAGTAAATTGTGAAATCCTGAGGCAAAATTTCGTACATGATCTTCAGGAAGCAATCAAGCAGGAAGCAATTACTTGCTGGATTGAGCAAGTGACACTAGAGTACTGCAGACGTTTTTTTCGACAGATCCAGCAGGTTTTCAAGAATAAAGAACTTGTTTGTATTGATTGTTGTATAGCAATTGCAAAGCATTGCATGAAACAAATTATTCTAATTAATTATTTAAAAAGAAGTTGAGAATGTCATTAAAACATTGAATTTCTCAAATATTTTAGGCCACCACTGTACTTAATGCCCCAAATGTTTGGAATTATTATTATTATTATTATTATTATTATTACTACTACTACATCCTAAGGATGCAATTTTACAAAAACAAATATATTTGAATAAAACCCAGTTTAATTTTTAATAGTTTTGTTGCTTAAATAATCCAGGCATTCTGTCACTTCTCCGAAATGCTAAAAATGCATTAGGACAGCAACCCATTGCAATGCGATGGCAAATCCTGCACTGGCCTTTGCCTTGACTGGAGTGTGTTTTGTGCGTCATTGCTGTGTTTATGTGCTTATATAACTGTCAGGGAAGCAGGGGATTTAAGGAGAGACACACACACAGTCAGATTCATACATTTATTTCACTAAGTCCTCTAATGGTGAGAGCAGAATACACAGAATATTATCACTAAATATAATACCACAGAATTCTATCTCTATTTTCTGACTCACACACACACAAACACACACACAAAATCTTACAATTTATATCCAATGTTTCTTTTCCTTGGAAATTTCCTTGAATGTCCATTTTACCAACTTCCCAAGGTCAAGACAGAGAAACCAGCGTCCTATCTCAAAACAGTCAATAACTATTCAATTACATGTATTTACCTTTTGTACCACTTGGATAACCAATAGTCATTACACATTTAGCCACACAAACACACACCTTACACATTTTTACTTTATGCAGTAGGGTACTATACTGTAAGAGTCTCATGAGTGAATACTATAATAATAATTGCCATGCTTACAAGAAGTTGCTTATGCATGTTTTGGGGAGGTTTTGTAGCTAGTGGTCGAGGGTGTGTTTTAATGACAAGTGAAATCATGAGTTCCCTTAAATACCACGGCATCTCTGTCAAAAGGATTGACAATGTATAAAAACATACTGAAACTAAACTGACATTAAAATCAAACCACAGAAAAGATTGTGGAAAAACAAAATGAACTTTGCTTGATGGCCGTCTCAGTCTGGATTTGAACCCCGAAGATTTGAGGATGACGTGCAAACTACAAATGATATTAAGAAAAAGATACCTTGAAATGTTCTTGAATGGTGAAGAGGAACAAGATCCCTCTACCGGTATCTCTAATGTTGTTAGACATTACAGGAAGCGCGTCTGTGCATGTGATACCCAATTATATATTCAGTTTTGCTCACGTTTATGATGGGTACCAATATTTCTGGAGTTGACTGTATTCTGCATTGCGCTCACTGCTAAACCATTGTATATCCATAAACAAAACATTGCTACCTCTGTGTTATAAACCATTAAAATTGGCCTTAATAACCAATTACACATTGGCTTTATCTATGTGTTCCGCTTTAATTCAATGAACACATGATGCATAATGGTATTTTCATATCCACTTCCGGTGTAAGAGACTAATTTCAGAATAAATGCATTGCTCAAGATATGTCAGTGAAATCTGCATGAGGAACGGAGCAAAAAAAAAGAAAATGTGTAAACTATTTATAGACAGGCTTTACGAGAAGAGGAAAAAAAGAAGGATCCTAGAGTTTGGTACTTATTGAGTTTTGCTGCTTAGAGTGCAGGTCTATTTCTTATGCGACCTCTTTTTCATGTCTTTAATCCATCACTCTCGAGAAGAAAAGTAGGCTGAAGGTAGACACCAGATGTACCCCATAAGGCTAGATACTGCAGGGCTTAAAATTTTTTTTAAATACTTAAAACGATATCATTTGGTTAAAAAAAAGCCATCCAACTTGAAATGAAAATTAAATTTCAGATTTAATTTCAACTCAGTTAAACTCAATAAATAATTAAATAATGGCAAACATCATGTCGTTTCCATTTCATACGAAATTTATTTATGCGGCCTGCTGCCTTATATTGTAATCACTAATCACAGAGTACTGTTATTAAGCTGCTGTTACATTTCTTAATTATTATTTTGCAACTATTTAAGGAATGTTGGTATAATTCACATCCTGTTTCATCACTTCCAAAATAAGCAACAGGCAGATTAGCGCTGATTCTACAGTATGTCTTATTGATATGGACCGATATGGACTGACATTTGCAGAATCAAAGGCATGACCGTTACATTACATTTAGGCGTGTCTATTCAGCTATCTCTTCAGCTCACACCACAAGCAAATGGAAGTAATAAAAAAATTTATAAAAGAAATACAGCAAAATTCAGCATTCTTTTTGGTAGCTTGGACTTGGGCTCCATGGCACTGTACTGTAGGTTGATAATAAACATTGGGGTTTATTCTTCTGGCACTCCAACAATGTCTTCCAGTCATACTGTACACACTCCACAACTGTTCAAATGCTCTTAGAGAATGGACCAATTGTAGTAATCCTATTATCCTCATTACACTTTGACTCAGTATGGCTGCAGTAGTCTAAGGACTGTCTCTTGCATAACGACAAATTACAACTGGCCACATGACGACTTTCAATCTTCAAATGGCTGCTCCTACAGTACTTGGAACTGCAGATTTTTTTTAAGCACACTCGATCGATTCTGAGTCCTTGAAAAAAAAAATGCCAGCCCAACAAAACAGGAAGGAAAATGCGGAGACCAATAGGCAAGGAATCAATAGTCACAGCTTTCAATAAAATAGCAAGAAATCTCAAAAGCTGAAAATGTCAATGCCTTCTATTAAATCTCCAATACTGTACAGGAAAATATAAAAACCTTACCTATGTGTAGTTAAACATGAGGTTGGAATTGAATTAATTATTGCTAACTACAGGTAAATATGCATGCATTTTGTCTGCTGTGTTGTGGACATGCCTATAATCCTGTGCCACTCAAATCAGCCCTCACTTCAGACACTGTCCCCACCTGTCCCAATGCAACAAAGCAATTTGTTCAGTCTGTTTGCGTCTGTATCATCTGTGACCAAACTTAAAGTCTGACTATGTTTAGTTTAACAAGTAGTGGAAACCATTACTATTAATAGCCAATGAATGTGCAAGAAGTCATGCATTAATGACCATTATGGAGGACAATCTGCATCCAGCATACATGCAAAAATAAAAAGAAGACTAGGTATGACTGCATAAACTTTATGTTTCTTTCCCCCTAGATAGATCTAATATTGTATTCATGAACAAATATACAGAGAACCAAGTTGCACCTTCTCCATGGTGAAGCAATCCTCATATTTATTTTCAGGAAACAATCGGTATTTCGGATCAAACTGTGCTTGTCCATGAAGGCACTAGGTAAAATACAGATTGCACAGATTGTGTTTCATGAGCAGCATACTGACTCAGGAATCTTTCTACGTCATGTAGTTTCCACTATGCAGAGCCTACCGTGACGTCTATAGAAAGAAAATAACTTGGCTACCTAAATAATTAGCCTCTTATAGAATACCTAGACTGATCGAATTACTGATTCAGGCAGCTTCAGAAATGCTAAAAGCATAAATAATGCTACAAACCACATTTTGGTTACCGAAGCCCGTCTCTCCTGCAAACCACCTTCATTGCAGTGTTTTGGGTGTGACATGTTACACACCAGCTAAGCTGGGAAACATGCCCTAACTGTCAGTTGTTTTTTGTCAAAAAGAGACACCACTAAGAGAAAGCAGAGACTGCAGCCAGATTCATTTCTTCCACTGAAATGCGCATGAGTCGTTCCTCAAATTTCGCAATGGTGCGCATTTGGGTTTCGCGAGACCACAGACTAGTTTAATATTCATCTGGAGATTATTATGTGTAAAACAGTGTTTATTTTGATGCTTTAAGGAATGCTAAGAAACCTGAGTGAGAAGCATAACGGAGAAATCTTAAAATCGTTAACCATGCTGTTAATAGTGACTAAAGAACAGCAAAAGGAACTTTACTACTGTATCATTGTTTTACTACGTCGCTGACATAATCGCTCTTCTAATTTTAATTCCTTCTATTTAATCCCCATCATTTATAAAAACGTTGAACACACAAAAAGCCTTAGTGAAGTCGAAAGTGAAACAATGTAAACTTTAATTACACTTCAACAGATTACTTCCACAATTTGAAATCCGTTTTGACACAATGCGCTATAACATTGTTATATTTATTACGGAGGATGCATTTACATCAGTACATAAAGGTCAAAAATATGTCTCATGTCGCATGGCCTCAATGAAAAGCGAATACTGTGAAGAACACAGAGATATAACTGTTAATTTATTCCATGTTTACTGTGAGTGAGAAGGGTACGCTTCCTTTGAACCGAGAAAACAGCAGTGCAACCACCCATTTAACATCTGAAAACGTCTATACCTTCAAGCTACATAGCAGGAAATTAGATTATAATGAGATTATATTAAACTCATTATAAAATTAGATTCTAATTAACATTAAATGCAGTCACCCACAAATTCACAATCAAGTATGCACTGAATAAAAATTGTGCTGATGCCTGAGACATTGCTGAGGTCACCTGCATAGACTATAGATTTCTTCTTAAATTAAAGGCTTAATGTGCATTGTGAATTTAAAAAAAAGTATATAAAAAAGATAAATAAGAATATAAAAACGTTTTATATTCTATGATATCAGGATGCTCAACTGACATAAAAAACATATGATCTATGCAGATTTAGACATTCCATCTCTCCCAGAAGTTCCGGGAGTCTCATGACAATTCCTTGACACTCACAAATCATATACAATATAACAGAAATTGAACTTCTGAGAGCGAGAAAGAGAGAGAAAATACAGAAACGCACTTCACCCAACAGAACAATAAATACCTATAAAATATAAATTAATTACAGCAGTTTTGCTTGCTAGACTGATTTTTTTCAGTTTAACAGCCTCATTCTGTAGATATTTGATAGCTAACATTACTTGAACTAGCTACTCTGTTTTCGGGCCCTGTGTGATAATGTCGAAATTCCTGTATACTTGGATAAAGTTCTAATAGAATATAAAAACAACCCCATTAAATGAATGACATTTATAATATGATATGGCTGCACTGTCACCTTGTACCTCCAAAGTCTGGTTTCGATTCCCATCTCGGGTGTGTGTGCATGGAGTTTGCATGTTCTCCCTGTGCTTGGTGGGTCCAATCAGCGTACTCCAGTTTCTTCCCACAGTCCAGAAACATGCAGATTAGGCTAACTGGCATTCCCAAATTGCCCATAATGTGCGAATGAGCGTGTGAATGTTGACCAGAGGTCTTATCACGGTCATAAAATAGGAATAAATACCGTGGTCACCATTGGCCTCCACAGTCCCTAGTTGGACTACAGAGGTTCCAAGATCGATGGATATGATATGATATAATATAATATAACGGAATGCCTTTCGTGTTAGAAGTTCTGCATATACCCAAGGTGGTTTACAAATTACAATCGATAAACAAAGTATTATACAAGACAATGAGGATAACATGAGAACATAGCTTATGCTTTTTCTTTTTGGGAGCACAAGATGTTAGGCAGTTCAGTTACAGGGAAGTCTACTCAGGTATCAGGTATTTATAGTGTCACAGAGAATGTCACAAAAGCTGACTTCTTTCAATGTTGAGCACAACCTGCAATTCCAAGTGTAGTAGGTGTGTCGGGTGATGGAGGTAGGGGGTAGGGGTCCCTGCATGTTGATAATTCTCTTTTTAATGACATAACATGCAAGACAAAAGGGAAATCGATAGTAGACTGAAGAGAAAGATAAGCAATGAAATATATCAGGTAGTAAAACAATCTCTTTTGTAAAAAAAGTCACAAATCCATTGTGATTGATTAGATAACACTGATTATGTTATGAAACATTACATTACACAGCTGCTGATGTTCACTGGTGAGTGGGTAAGTTGTGAGTTGTGAGTGGCTCTCATTTGTTTGTGTAGCTAGCTTACAGTGCTAATGAGCTAATCTACAAAGTAGCTAGCCAAGTTGCTTCATAAAGTTTTCCCAGAGCTTGACCTTGTGAAAGTAGTGACTGCTTTGGTATCTCTTCCATGTTTCAAAACTAGTGTTTTGGGGGGAAGGGATTTGTGGTAGAGGATTTGTCTTAGGGAAGGAGCTGAATGTTTAGCTGTTTGTTTCGAGCGATTAGGTCTTCCCAGCCTTCATTAAAAAAAAATAAGAAGAAGAAAAATACAAAACTTTTGTTTGTGTTGGTTTTGTTTGTGCTTTAAGAGACAGGAGATTTCTGAGAGATGCTAGGTTGGTGCATTTCTGAGTAAAATATTAACAGTATTAGCTTAGCGGTGCGCTGCTACTGCACTGACAACTGTGTTTTAGACTGTCACTTCGCAGCCAAGAGTGAAAATAAATAAATAAAAAATCTAAATTAACAGTATATTACCTAGAGTAACAAACCTAATAAACAGTATTTCTAAGTTTTCTTTTAGAAGAATGTTCACACTATAAGAGCAGCAGCGTTAGCATGAGCTATGTTGACTATATAAGCTCACGCAATCCAATACTGACACAGAGAATCAATTTCTCTCCTCATTCTGTGACTGCCTTGATCGTTCTTGTTCACACATTACACCATTTGACCTTTTACTCTATAGAATGTGAGTCTACAAAGGCGAGTACTTTCAAAGCAGAACCCAGGCATTACATTTATAGAACAAAGAAAATGCCATATGGGTCTCTGACTAGCACAAAAGGACAAGTATCTCTAGCTCAATGAAGCTGGCCACCTCCTTCCATGCAACTGCTGGACCTCTTCCTGTGTTTGAAAGGATAAGAGGGGCCGCCCAAAGCTGCCTGGAATCAGGAAGCACTTAATAATAAGGCCAGCCACAAAGTTGGGCATGTACACACATGCAGACCCCACATGGATGTTTGCTACCTTAAAAAAAAAAAAAAAGACAAGGTTAAAAAAATAAATAAATAAACAATACCATACGAAAAACTGTAAACGCATATCGTTTTTGTTCTCATTCTTTCAGTCTAGAATGTGCAGTTTGTTAGTAGCAGTACTGTAATCTGCTGCAGCGTTATCTGCAAGGCTGCAAAGTTTACAGATGGGAGATGAAAAACAAGGGGAGGGAGGAGAAACAAACAGGGAATGACAGAGGACGACATAAAAGGAAGAGCTAACAACGGGCAACTTTATTTTTTAGTTGCCTTACAGTGCTTAATGCTGTGGATATGTGAAGGAAAACTTCACTGTGAAGAAGGTTCTTGCAGCCTATAATTACTCTGCAAAGCAAAACAAGTCACAAAGAAAATTGTTGGTGCTTAAATGGTACACAGTGAAAAGTCTGGGTATAATTTAAAAGTACCTCATATAGTAGTCACTATGGTAGTATGGCAGCGTTTATGAAACTGCTGTAGCACTAGTAGCCCAAAATCGAGGTGTATGGTGTTTAAAGTACTATATGCTTTTATTCACTAGTCCAGAGACAAAACCCTTTCAATGATATTCTCTATGTCAATAAGTTGACACAATGCGTGTATTCTGCCTACATACTAGGAGCCTGGCATCGCTAAGCACCACATACAATCTGCTTTCAGCTTGGAGGCCATCATGCATTCATGGGAATAATCCATCGCCTATAAGTGAATGAATGGACAAAACGTTTTGTGGCATTTTTATTTTTGGGATCTTTTTACATTGTCACTGTGACATCACTGAGAGCAGAATATCCAAACACATTGGGCACACACATAAAAATAATGCGCTTTCAGCTAAGATAATATAAACAGAATTAATTTTTCTTACACGTATCATTGTACCATGATTCAGTATTGTTTAAAACAAGATGACTTGCCGTCATCACATACCCTTTGGGTAATCCCCGACTCCATATTAAAAGGCTGTCCATTACTGTACTCGCTTAAAAATGTGTTAGATGACCCCAGGAAGGGATGATTGACTGAGTAAACATGACTGTAGTCTTGAGGTGCAGAAATGACCATGATCTGGCAGAATGTGTTTGAAATGCAAAAAAGTATCCCAGAGCAATAAAACAGAGTCATCAATCACTTAATGTGGACAGTATTTTCTGTGAAATAGAATTTAGACATTGTGTGGACACCAGAGATTGTGTTATAAATCAGCTACTGTATGAATCATGATTCTTCTGTGACATACAAGTGTTACATAACATGCGCTAAGCTGCTGTGATCACTACATTCGATTAAGTCCCATAAACTGATTGAGATTTCTGAACTGTATTGTAACCATTTAAGACCACAGACGTATAGTATATGCAGTTGGACATGGCATGAATATTATGCAACATGTGACTGTAATTTCATATAATAAATATTTTTAAGCCATGGCACTACTGATGGGACAATCATCAATTATAGACAATGATCTGTTGATTTCGTGATGTGATTCATGATGAAAAATGGTAGGGATGCACCGATACCACTTTTTTGGAAAACGAGTACGAGTACTTGAATTTCAGTACTCGCCGATACCGATACC
>JAQMYK010000008.1:11320388-11332084 GCA_030014345.1 Clarias buthupogon
GCTGAGCACAATTTGCAGTCCGCCTTTGTTTTGCCGTCTTTCATTCACTTTGAAATAGTTCCACACGGCGGACATGTCTCAACTCGCCTTCTTCCTTTTAATCATCAAAAAATCCTAAATCAAGCTTATGTCACCAGGGCAACTGCGCGCATGCATGTGTATAATGCCGATAACACTGCTCACAACACGGTTGTGTAAAATAGCGAACGATGTATCTCACAGTAACCTGTTATACAATTTTCCTGAAAAACTGTATGTGGCAGCATTTTAGTTTTAGGAAAAATTATACAAATAAGCCACCAGCAAAAGAAACTTTCAACCTTAATCTTAACAAGAAGCATGCATACAGTACCGGCATAAATACCGGTTGGCCTACAATGACAATGTACTTCTGCTTTTACAGCTGCGCTGTGTCTGTACTGTTAATATATTCTGTAACAGATGCTTATGCGAGTAATCTTTGTTTATGTACGTGAATGTAATGTACAGTGAAAGGTGTAGTAACAGTGAATGGTGGTGGGATAGCTTTTCAGGAAACACAACGAGTTTAAGTAGCATTGTCCTGTGCATTTAAACCGATTATTAAATGATCATCGATTGGTTTACTCAAACCACTTCTCGATTATGGAATGGTTACCGATTTTGCTAAAAATAAACTGAGATCTGAGTAGCAAATTGCTTTCCTTGTCCGACATAGGTGAGATGTATGATCGTCAAATGTAAGATGCTTGGTTAAAATCATTTGCCAAATGAACACTTCTGATTTACATTTTTTCCCAACATGTTCATGTTACACTTTCAGAGTATAACTGTTGTTTAACAGGATCTAGAGCTGAAGAGCTGGAGAAACACCTTTAGCTAGAGATACCTAGAGATAAAGACAACCAGAATATGGATTCAAGGCTGGAGAATTTATCTTAGATATTAAAAAAAAGTACATTTTCAGACTCTCCGTCTACGAATGTCAGGTCAGGCAGGTTCAGTGTTGAATACAGCTTTTTGTATTGCCTGACACTTTCTGCAAAAGACACATTAATTACTGCTATAAATAGGGCATTTAACAGGGAAACCCATACAGTATATTTTATATATATATAATACTAAAGCAAGCCTTTACATAACGCAGCTTGGATATTCTGCTCTAACTTTGCACTTTAAAGAATTGTGCAATAAAGAGTTAGTTTTTTTTTTACATTTAAGTGTGATAAATATACCTGTTTTAATTAGATGTGTAATGATTGAAGGACCTGTTTAATAAATATACTGTACCTGTTTTAATGATCTTTACAGAAGGTCTCTCATATTCTATTCATGTTCTCCCATCCCCCTTAGTGAGGTGCTACGGTATACTGTATACTGTCAGTTAAGCACCAATGGTGTGATGTATGATGTATAATCATGTATTTGTAATGAGAAAAGAAAAAGTCGTGAGTAGCAATGCCAAAGATCAGCTAAACAGGAGGTACATCTGCATATTCGCTGATTCTAAATTGCTGGCTCAGTGTCCCATAAGAGCACATTGCTTCGGGGCAGTAAAATCATGAAGTGTCACTACAGATTTCACGAGTGACTGAACTAATACCAGACAGCACTTGATGACAGAACAGAATTTTTAACCAAGAGAATTTTTGAACATCTGTAACCAGTTAGTCCCTTAAAATGAGTTTCTATACAGTAAATATTACACACGATATTTCTTCTTCCATTTAAAGGAAATTGTTATATGCTGCTTTCCGATTCTGATTTGCTGAATATTAAGCAAGTAAATTGTGACATTTGTCACACTGGAGATGTAGAAATATTCTTGAGGACGCAAACGTCGAAGTGATGGTCACCGCAGAGACATGCAAGCATATGATCATAAGCAAGCACCTGATTAAACTTAGTTCTTACAGGAAATGACTGTACCATGCAGTTATAGAAGTGATCTGTAAAAATGCAAATGAAGAGGGCACCAACTGCTCAGCAAACCTGCAGGAGAAACCGCGTCTGCTGCCAAACAGCTAGACTGTTGAAATGGCTACCTGCTTGACATAGGGCCAATGCGTCCTTTAAATGATCTATGCATTCACTAACGTGATTTATATGAGAGTAAAAGTAATAGCAGTGCCTGGTAGTTAACCTTCGACATTCCTCGTCTAAATTAAAAACCGTCATCCACAATGGCGTTAATAACATAGGTGTAACATTAATTTCCAGGAGTACCCTGTTTAATTGAAATGTGAATAATACATACAAAAAATCATACTCTGCATTGTTAACTCAGAATACTAAGAATGATCTGTCAAGCAGCTCGGCACTACAGTTTATCAAAATCTCGCAAAAGATACTGCAATATATTCTGAGCATAAAATCTACTGATGTAAGCAGCATGTCCTTCTGTCTTCTGCTACTAATATATTATAATGGCCACAAATGCATTTTTTAATTTTTTATTAATGGTCGACTCCTAAAAATCACTTCAGTCACTTTAAAAACGCTTACCTTAATAGGGCCAGTGCTGAAACGGATCTTCCTACTGGCTGGAGGTTCATCCTCAGTCGGCAGTCCCTGGATCTCCGAGCAGCTAGATTCCGGTTCATAAGCTTCGTCATCGTCAGCTTCTTCATCTTCATCCAGCTGACTCCCACCTGAGTCCTCACCTATACCACTGTAGGCACTGATGTCTATCAGGTCAGCTTCTGAATAATCCTCCTTTAGGTGCTCCTCCTCTGCTGCCTCTTCACCTTGAGTGGAGGTGTCGCCTTCGTTCAGCCTGTGCTCATCGCTCTCCTCGGCAGCATCGTGACTGTTTTCAGCCTGACCGTTCTCAAGAGAAGCATGAACCTCCGCATGTACCAATCTGCTGCCTGCTTCCTGGTTGCTAGCAGCATCCTGCTCTGCAGGTTTGGATTCCGTCTCTGTATTGGTTCCTGCAGAACCTTGGAGTTCATTTGACTGCTTTTTGTTTGCCTCTGCAGACCCCTCGTTTGTTGATGGCTTGTTGCTTGTTGTATTAGCTTGGGATCCTGTTCTCCGTGGACTTTTAGGGGCTCCTTCTTGATCCTTAGCCTGTGATACATTTTCTTGGCTTCCACTTGGAGAGAATGATTGGACTTTTTTGGGGATGATTTTGGGCCGAGAGGTTAGAAGTGAAGCTGAAGGCGGCCGATGGAGGTTGTTCCTCAATTCTGCTTTCTCAAACACGGCGCTCAGCTGGCTGACAGTGGGTGACACTGCTTCTACAGGCCCGTCTTCCGCGTCAAGTCTGTCTAGGGCTTCTGTGCTGCCGTTGAAACGTACAACCACGTCCAGGCGGCTGTCCTGGAAGCCTGAAGCGCGCTCTTTCTTTAAGAGGATACGGTTCGTGGCAGCCTGCTTCTCCTGAAGATGGCGCTGCTCAAAAATCTTGCGTGTCTCCTGCAGTTTAGAGTAGCCAGAGGAAGGTCCACGAGAACCTCCGCCATCAGGCTTTCCGTCGAAGCGACTCACACGCTCAGAAACGGTTCCGCCTAGCTTGAGAAGGGCGCTATGGTCTACATTCTCATTAAGACTGCTAGCTCTTGGCAGGGAGAGCCGCACCGTTTGGTCTTTCATTTTTAACGGATCCTCTTCCTCCCCAGGGGAATTCATCTGCATGAACATGTTCTTGATGCGATGGACGTTGGAGCCATACCTGCGACCTCGTCCAAGAGGTCGTGTCTTCCCCTCTTTGCCATCCTCACCATTTGCAGCATCAGGCTCTTTGACTGGTTTAAGTGTCTGGATTCCTGCCTCATACGCGTTCCTGTGTGGCGATGCGCTCCGAGCACCGAGCGACGTACTTGTGGTGCCACTGGTTGCAGATGGGGGTTCAGTCTTCATCATGGTTAATCAAATCGAGGTAAAGAGTAGTTGAAACCACATAGCCTCGTCCCTTTTTCTCCGCTAGAGGTGGAACCCCATCAGTAATGGCCGCAGCAGCAGCAAACATGAAGCAAAAACAAACCATTGACCAATATCAGTATTATGAAACATGCAAAAAAGGCTAAGACACACAAGAACCTTTCACAATTATGGAAGTAAACAGATAATGACTGGCAGACAATTCAGATAAGTGGTGTCCCAACTGCAAATCTGAACAATTCGCACAGCTCAATCATATGGAGAGATATTTTTGGAAAGACTCCTATTGACAAGTATTATTTGGATGGGTCTAGGTTCAAGTTTTATAAAAGGATTCTGCTTCGAACCTTTTTTAACAGTCAGTCCTCGTTTAACCTTTAAACCCTTAAAGATTCTCGCAGCAAAGCATAACCCTCTAAACTGCTAGATAGAAGCATTTTTTCCATGTAAAAATGGCTAGGCTTGGAGTCAACTTGTGTGAAAATTAACAAACCTCAAGAACATCCCTGTTATTCAGTTCAATTTTTATGATCAGGCTGAAGAAAGCACATATTTTAGGATTCTGCTATCCCTCTGATCATTACCCAGTGAGAAGGTATGACAGGCTTGAACACAGGCCTAGGTTATCTGTACATTTAAGGTCTGCCCTTGTTTGAAGGAGGCTTTGAAATGGTTTTTATACTGTATGCCAGTTACGTAACATTAAAACATTAAATGATTTGCTGTTGCTTTTAGGTGATTTGTTTATGGGACCCATAACTGCAACGCAATCAGAATGCAATATTATATACAACATATAGGTTATAGGTGTGATCTTGATTCAAACATTAATAGACGTGGATAATAAGCTTTCTTAGGGCTGAAGGAAATAAATCCGAATGCACTCGTAGAGCCTGTTATATCCTGGCATGGTGCAGTAGGCTTTGTTATAAACCCTGCCTGTGACTGGTGCCATTAATTTGATCTAAGCAGGTTAGGCTTTAGTTCTTCGAATCACGGCATCCTATACTATACAGTACTTCGTTTTAAAATCGCATGGTTAGGTTGATGCAATAGATACATTCTAAAGCAATAACAGGCGATTCATCTGCGGGTGTCAGCGAACAGGAAGGCTGTCAAAACACGACAGTAGGACCCTGCGGAACAGCGAGGCCCCCATAGGCTCCATCCCTAACCGCAGTACTACCGCACTAAACCGCATGTTCAAATAACACGGCGATTTTTTTCCCCTTTTAATGCAAAATTGCAATTTGCCAAAAACACAACGCCCTGCACGCGCTGACAAGCGATTTAGTGTATTCCTATCCGCTTCTGCATGTAGCCTTTGTCTCGCTTACGTCGCTTCCTGCATCTTCTGTCGCCCAAAATAACGGTTCTGTTTTTCAGTCAAAGATAGAAACGAGCACGAAAGAAACACGCCATCAGCCGTCACTACGCGCACTCACCTGGTTTTTCGTGTTCATCAAAGGTCCGGTGTGTTAAACTCCGTCCGCTGCCGAGTCCATTGTGTCCGCGAGCCGTTTTCAGCCTGTCGGTTTCCCCGCGAGCGCTCACAGCTCGGCTCGCAGCCCCGCCCCTCCTCTCGCGCATGGCATCACTGCTGCCATCACTTTTTCCTCGTGCGGGTTTAACATGCAGCGTGTTAGCTCTGCTGCACAGACAGTTAGCTTAACGCACGTAGTGGACACATAAAAGTGCTGCAACTTGAACAGACAAATGTTCACAGATTTGTTTTTCATTCTTTCATTTTAACAGCTTTCATAGTCTATTCAAGGACATGAAGTAAGAATACAGCCTGGAATTAGCAAGGAAGTCTATCTATATATATATACACACACACTAATTATACACACATAACGTAACTGCTAATTTATTTTAGTTAATCTACCTACCAAGACACTTAGCACTGTCGCCTCAGAATGTTCTCCCTGTGCTTGGTGGGTTTCCTCCAGGTACTCCAGTTTCCTCCCACAGCCCAAATTGCCCCATGTGAATGTGTGCGTGTGTGTGTGACTTGAAATGAATTGCCATCCTGCCATCCATGCGTCTGCTGAGATAAGTTCCAGTCCCTCATGAGCCTGTATACAGGATAAGCTGTATAGAAGATGAATTAATTAATGAATAATCTACCAACCAGCATGTTTTTGGGCTGTAATTTGAAACTGCAATGTTAATATCTGCGAATTATAATATTAGAAATTCTACTTAAAGTATGTATTCTTCTTATCCTGTAGAGGGTTGCACAAGGCCTGGAGCCTATCCCAAGGGGACTCAGGGCAGTAGGCAGGGTATGCCTACCTGAACAGGGCGCCAATACATCACAGGGCGCGCACACACACACACACACACACACATTAAAAGCAATTTGGAAATAACAATAAACCTAATCTGCATGTCTTTGGACTGTGGAAGGAAACCAGAGTATGCAGGGGACAAGCACAGGGAGAACACAGACACTCCACACACATACAGTAGCTGAAGACAGTCACAAATGCTATACCTTGGTCGTGCGAGTGTGAAGTCACGGTTCTAACCACTATGCGACCAACCAGTATGCATTTTTGAAGATCACAAAAACATAAAGGAGCCCAAAAGCAGATCTTTTAGAATCCTGGGTTTGCCGGTCTATTGGTTGGAAATCTGATTATATTTATATATCGTACTGGCTTTGTTTGACTTGCTGAAAATATGTGTTCAGAGCTACAACTTCAAGACTACACAAGAGGCTCCATCAAAAACCCTTCCAGTTTGTTAAAAGCAAACATCTGCAATACATTCTTTAGGCCATGACATTCAGAAGTGATCGACAGAAAGTGCAGAAATAAACTAAATAAACATGAGACATGATTTTATTGATTGATCCTTTGCATTTTTAGAGCAATCAAAGTTGCAGCTTTTGAAAAAAAAAATACTTGAGAAAGGGCAAAATCTTACTTAGACTTGACTGGCAAGTTCTGTTTTGTCACAAAATATTATAGTGTATAATATTTCAACATACTAAGGTCTTTTGAAATCACACAAGTTTGCTAGAGTTAAGGGAATTTCACAAGGATTGGGGCCTTTTATGGTTTGCTTGCTTGATTTTGTGACTTTTTCTGTTGCCAGTAAACAGCAGAAAAACTATGTTTATGTTTAATTTTATTTGAATAAAGCAGATTGTAAAGAGGTTTATTGTTTATTATACAAGCATTAGGTTACATTAAAAAAAATATCCATAACATGTACAAAAATTTTTGGTTTTTGATTCAGGATATTTAGGTTAAATTTATATTAGGAGTGAAGTAATCAGACGAGATGAATGAAACCACTGCAGCAGTCGACACTACACCAGTGTAGGAGACACACTGACCCATTTTGGCATGATGTGCATCTTCCTTAGAAAGCACATTGAGAACAGCGACACCACGTGATGAGTTGAAGACATGGCACCTAGAGCCTAGAGGAACGTCACTGCTACAACACCATCCCCCTGATCAGTTAACTTAACTATTGCTTTACAATTTATAAATTTTTCTCAAAATTTCATTTGCTATCTTAGTACATTTATGACAGAGTAAAGTGTTACACACAGCACACACAATATTGCATTTGTTGGAATGCTGTTTACGGACATGGCCAGCTGTTCTAATGTATGTGGATTATAGTAACGTGCAATAATTCTCATCGTTCTCATAATTTTTGCTCTCTGGGGATAAGACGGGGAAAAAATGTGCAGAATCAGGCCAGAACCACTTTAAGGCTAGATGCAATGTTAAGTGCTATAAAATGTGTATGATCAATGCTTTCAAACAAAGTGGTAGAGATGTATAGTAGTATTCTATTACATTTTCAAATGATACAATGTCAAAGTAAAAAGTGAGCTTGTATGTGGCATATCATCATATGCATATCATACTGCTCATGCCTATCCTTACATTTCATAAACAGCTTTTAAACTAGTGAATATGTGTCCTACTATTTCATTCAACACCAAGTTTTACAAAGTCCACTAGAAATTAAAGAAACATGAGGAGTATCATTGAACAGAAGACCTCTATGTATATTCCTAGAAGGAGCTAATGTAGATGCAGGTGGTTCATGCAGAAGAGGCTTAAGACTGCTGCACTCCCCTCCTCTCACAGGCACAGTTTCCATGGCAACCCCTCCTCCTCACTGCCACCATGGTGACCCGGATTTTTCACATTCATAGATTCAACCTGCACTAACAGGCCTTCAGATTTGGATGTAAGCTCGGGTTGAAAGTTAAATCACCTGAAGAGACGTAGGAATAAAACAGAATTTTCAGGGTTTAATTTTGTAAACGTATACACACATACTGTGTATAACACATTATATCTATCCAACTTAATAACATGATTAAATGACCAGATTGATCAAATTGAGATCTGGGGAAATTGAAAGGACAAATCTACACCTAGAACTCTTAGTCATGATTCTTACACCATTGCTGAAAAAAAATCTGTCAGGACACATTGTTCGGATAGAAGAGAACACTGATATTAATGTGCCTTAAAGGTGTGTACTTGGTATGAAGCAATGATTAGGTAAGTAGTACATGTCAAGGTACTATAACATCCACTTGAATCCCCAGACTCACAGATCCACAGCGGAACCAAAGAGCAGAGCATCAAACTGCCCCTGCTGACTTGCCTTACTTCTTTAGTGCATCCTGGTGGAATCTTCTCTTCAGGTAAGCGACACACATACAGCCTGAAGAAGTGACACACATACACACTGAAGGAAAGTGATTTATCAGACCATGCCACCTTCTTCATTTCTCCAGATCCTGGACCAACAGCAGCAAAGCCTCAAATGGTAAAGTGTTACTATTAGAAGCATCTCAGAGCAATTGATTGTACGTAATGCTCCTTTCTCAGCATATCCCAGGGATCCCATTGATTGTGCACCGCTTGCTCGTGGGAGAACTACAGAGTGGGCTGCCATGGAGGATGAAAAAGATTGAGTGGTATAAAATGGTGGTATGATCACATATTGCCTTAAGGTAGTTTTTGATCATCCTACAGAGAATATGGAGAAACACCACTGTGAATTGTCCAGGTAAATAAATTTTCATCGAAGATTTTGTGCGAAGGTGGACAAACAAATGTGTCAGCTGAAGTGAAAGGAATAAACTTCATGCAGAATATGCATTTTCTTTTACATACTGTATGCTGGGTGCAAACAGCAGTTTTAAATCACTCCGATCAAATCACATACTGTATTGCTGCAAATTGTGGGAAGAGACACAGTGTGCTAGCTTGTTATTATAGCTCCCTGGTCATTGTCCTTTCAAAACCTTTTCAGTGTGAGAGAGAGAGAGAGAGAGAGAGAGAGAGAGAGAGATGGAGAGGAAAACACTAGGGTTCACTTAATTAGACAGTTTTCCTGAGTACATGGAGGTGGCAATGATTAAGCTTTTACCGGAGTAATGGCAGTACAGACAAGAACAAAGCATGTGCTTGTATTGCAAAGGTTCAGATCTCTATGCCAGTTGTTATTCTTCTCCAAACACGCATAAAAATGCAGTGATGAATAAAATGCAGTTTCTACAGTAGTCTTTAGGCTAGGATCCATAGGAGAGATTGGTATTTGGCCTTAAGATCTTTGTAGTGCCCTACATGGGCTTACTACAAGACATGAATGCCTGCCCTCTCAGCCTGGGGAATGTTGAGGAATGAACACTTCCCATTTTGCTACTATTTGGAGATCAATATGGAGTTTTTCTGTCGTTCACATCATCACCCTCTGATGCTATAGGACTTGACTTATTCTCCATAATCCTGTGATCTCCTGGACTTAATCCCACACTGGATCTGACAGGGATCTGACAGTGTGGGTTACTTCATCCTACAGCTGATTTTTTCTTCTGCAGTGTCTTTCCACCAAATTGAGAGCTGGTCTAATCACAACCCAACATCCTTTTTCACAGGGTAGAGATAGAGTGTAGGTGTTTAACACAGCCAAGGGATTTAGCCACTGAGCATTTGTTTGGCACTCTGCCTCTGCATTCTTGGATAAAAGTATATCCACTGTCATGCAAAGAGACAGAGGACGGATTGCATCCAGGATGCACTATGGCACAATTTCATCCAAACGTTCACCTCACTTTGTGAAGAAGCTTTGTGAAGAAGATAGTTGGTGATATTTGCCTCTGTATCAAGGTCCCTGTCAAGTATAGCAAACTCATTGCCCTTGCTGCCAGCTACAGTGGAGCAGTTGCCACAACACTGGATTTCAGAAACAAATACAATTCAATATATACTGTAATCAGGAAAGAATTATGAATATTCAGGAAAGGCATTATGAATACTTTATAAGATTGCATATGCCCTCAACACTTATGTCACTTATATTAACACTTATATTGCCAACAAAGTCCTCAATGACATACTCTCATTTCATTGCTGTCTACAGCAATTCTCTTGGGGCTGAACTCTGGGCTGAACTATTCAATCCATCAGGACAAAAACCTCAGGAATGTGTCCTCCGTTACCAACCTCCTCACATCCCTTGCATCCTTGCCAGAGAGGACAAATGGTTTTAGTGCAGTCAAAGGACCTGGAATCCAAACCTCCCCAGAGTTTTAATCCACATGTGCTTCTGCTTTTGTTTTGTTTTTGCATACTCTGTGCCCATTGTTTCGTGTATTGTAAACCCATTATTAGCCTCACCTGTTTCTGGGTCTGTGTATGTTGTCAATTTTTTTTTTCTGTGTTGTGTATCCGGTCATTAAATTTGCTGTCGTGGAAGCAGATGGAGGAAACCATTTGAAGGAAAATCTTTTAGTTAAAAAATAGTTGCAGACATTTTTTAAAGGCAACATGAAGATCATCCATCATTTTCCAGTAGGATTTCTAGACTAAAGGTTAGTCCACCCATGTTACATGGACATCTTCTTATAATATATACGAAACCCATGCAAAATTCCTTAGACTTAGAATGAGTAAGCACATGTGGGTGGTTCATGTGATGATCTGGGTCCGTCTTGAGAAATCCCAAAAGCTATTGCAGACAACATTGAAATGACTTGATTTTTCCACTCAAAATGGTAAATATTTCCTCGAACAGTCATAACTGCTTCCTTATAATGGAAAAATTATATCCCTAAAGGTGCCAGACCTAAAAAATATATACACCTCCAAACAAACTGTCATGACTGTCATCATGTAATTATGATGTTGGCCATGTCAATCCCTTTGTCCTTCAAAGTTCAATTCAAGTCAATTTAATTTTATTTGTATTGTGGATTATGGAATAAAAAATTAGGGAAGTAAATTAGGAAATGTTTGGTAAAAAAGGTATAGCCTATAATTATGAGTTTGTCCTTGATGAGTAAACCGAGGGCAACAGTAACAAGGAAAAAAAAAAAATCACTGAGATGACAATAGGGAGTAACCTTACAAGGAACCAGACTCAACACAGAACCCATCCACATTTGGGATCTATCAGATAGTATGACCATATATCAGTAATGGGTATATCTGTGTGCTATGGGGTTCTCATTATTCCAGAGAAAGGTGTTTAAATTACAGTTTTTGCCCGTTGCTTGAACACATTTTGCTAAACTTCGCTCATTGTGCCAAAACTCTAAACACATGTAAACATGACACAACACTGGGAAATATACCATTCACATCTGTGCCAAATTGAAACTCTACTCTCAAAACCTAAACTCTGCTATCAAAACCTAACATTCCTTTGTCAAAATGTAACTCTGTTTGCAAAATGCAAACACCTTCAGATCAGGGGGAACACACTAGTCTACTTTATATAAAACACTGCAGTCTTTGATTTTCATTGTTTATTCAGAAGGCATATTTTCAGGAGACACA
>JAQMYK010000008.1:11332911-11366625 GCA_030014345.1 Clarias buthupogon
GTGTGTGTGTGTGTGTGTGTGTGTATATATGTGTGTGTGTGTGTGTGTGTGTGTGTGTGTGTGTGTGTGTGTGTGTGAGTGAAGGGGCACGGTGTACCTCTGTAGTACTGGCTATGACAGCATAACTAAAAAAGAAAGAACAAAAGGAAACACTTCTTCGTGCAAAGTAAAGCAATCAGTCACTTCTCTGTCAACAAACCTGAGTGATCAATGAGTGTGGCAGAAGACAGCATTTAAACAATGAATTTATCAATAAACACTACAACCATGCGGCCCCTAGATCTGCACCCATTCACAAAAGGCTTGGTTAAAAGAATTAGTTTTCAGCCTAAACTTAAACACTGAGATTGTGTCTGAATCGTAAACCTTAATTGGAAGGCTATCATATTACTCTGTGGCGTTGTAAGAAAAAGCTCTGCCCCTTGCTGTAGTTTTCATATTACAAGGTACCAAAAAGTAGTCTGCACCCTTTGATTGACATACTGTAGGTGTGGTGGACCATAAAGAACTAGCATTTCACTCAGATACTGTGGTGCGAGACCATTTAGTACCATATAGGTTAAAAGTACTATTTTAAAATTAATGCAAATTTCATTGGGATTCATTTCAGTGTAGATAATATATGGGGTGATGTGCTTATACTGTACTGAGTCTGGCTGCTTACTGAAACTTGTTTAACCCAATGAGCTTTCAGCACAAAAGACAAAAGCATCATAAAATTCATGTTAAAAAATATATTTTTAAGCATGCCTACAGACACCATTATCCACACACCAAAAATGCAACAAAAAAAGTGAAACAAATAGAATTCTGTCACAGAGAAAGTCACATGTTGCACATAGTCTGGTGGAATAGCCATCTTTGGAACACAATTAAACTACTCTGTCCACAAGATCAATGGATCTCTTTTCTTCCCTGATGGCATATTCTGAGGTGGCCAAGCCAGGATTCATCGGGCTCAAATTGAGAAAGAGTGGTCCAGCCTTGGTCTAGATTGGCCACCACCAATGAGTCCAGACTACGCAGTGGTTCGACTCTCCCATCAATACAAGATATTGGAGAGATATTAATGCAAATCTAGAAATGAATAATATGTGAAATAATTGCTGTGACTTTACATAAACGTATCAAAACGATGACGCGGCTGTAATCAAAGTAAAAAGCAAAAGGCATGAAATATTAGAGTGAAACTTTTTTTGTTTGTTTTATAATAAAAGAAAGGTTTTGTCTGTATATTGGTCAGAACCCTTTTAATGATATCTTTATGTTTCATACATTGGAGGACCCAAAACCAATCTCAGAAAATGTTTTGTCTGTATATCTGCATGTCTGTCCAGCTGATTTTGTCACAGCAAAACTGGCTAAACAGAATTTAATGAAACTTGTTCAGTCCTTTGGTACATACACGTGAGCAGAAAAGCATCTCAGAATAAAAAATGAGTGAAATTAGTGTGTGAGTGTGTGCATGTGTGCCCTGTGTCGGACTGGCACCCTATCCAGGCTGTACCAGGCCTCATGCCCAAAGTCTCCTGGGATATGCTCCAGGCCCCCGCAACCCTGTATAGAGGATAAAGCGATATAGACGATAAATGAGTAATAATGATAATTGCATTCTAATGAAGCAAATTAAAGTGCCAAAACTAAAACAACAATTTTCTTACTTCAGAATTTTTATTTGTGTATTATTTTATTGTTAACCCTTCATGGCCACTAGATGGCGATATTTGTCTGTTTAAAAAAAAAAAGGAAAATCAGCAAAAAAGAAAGCACAATTTTATATTATACTGATTTCAAAAAGGTAACTGTTTGATTTATGCATTAAAATGTTTTGGTAAGCACATCTGACAGTGTTAACTAGGCATAATCTTCTTTTCTTTCATTTAGAAATTTGCCAGGTAATGTTTTTTTGTTTTAGATAAAATGTAAAATCTGGTGCCATCATCTTTTTCGAGTTAAAACCACTGAACATGAATTATGCAGGTCTTACCTGGTACTGACAGCATGATTTATCCCTTCATCTGTATAGAATTTACATTTCATTGGCTTCTAGAACCTTCTGAAAAGAAATGATTATTTAAATACACAAGTAGACAGACAGCTGTTATTAGTCTTTTGGCTGCTCCCTTTGAGGGGACACCACAGTGGACCATCTGATCCGTATAACAGCTTGGCACAGGTTTTACTCCAGATGCCAAGAACACTCCCATTTTATCCAGACTGGGGACCAACATTGCACCCACTGGCTTGGGTTTGGGTATTGGCTGGGAATCAAACCTGGGCCTTCCACATGGCAGGCTAGAAACCTACCACTGAGCTGCTCACGCCCACCACAAGGAGAGAGACAGTGTTGTTACTTAAGCACACCCTACTCCTCCAAGTATCCATCAAGTATCCTTTCTCCATTGTTCTTATTTTGCTAATACCTTGACTTTGCTCATTCATAACCCAGCAAACATTGGTCTGAAGGCGACGTTGTGTCCCTGGCCCAAAACAGTTGTGGTAGAACGGCATTATTTTGCAAAGATTTTACCAATTAAGGTTTTAATTGATAAAAATATGTGACAAAGAACATGTCCTAAAAATGGATTCGGATACGATTGTGCACGTCTACAGTTGTATGGATTTGCATGTATAGCTGTTACTTTGACTTTTAGCTAAGTGTTGTTCAATATTTACCCTTCAAACAAAAATTTGGACGATTTATGACTATTTAAGTCAGATGCATCAGATAACATCAAACATGTCCATACAATTTTGGAACTATTTTTCATCCATGACGGGACGTGTCGAGGGGACGTCATTTCATTGGTCATCAAACGTCCAAATGTTTGCTGGGAACAGTTTAAGTTGTGGAATCTGATGTAAAGTTTCACCTGAAAAGGTGACATACTGTACATAATCTGGGTTCATTAATATTAATGTAATCCAATTTTATTTTATAAGAAGGATGAACTACAAACACCATCTATTATACATGATTAGATCACTAAGTAGAGTGTAAAAGCTCCTCTGGTGTACCCTATATAGTGCACTTACACTGGAAGTAAGAAGCCATTTGGGAGCACCAGTGCTGAATGTGCTGCTTCAGGCTCCTATCTGCACAGTGTGGCCTAGTAAACACATAAAGCCCTAATAAAAATGGGTATGTTGTGGAGATAATTGCACGTGTACATCCGGAATAATGTGCCACAAATGTTATATATTCACTGCAATGGCAATGAAATAAGGTAGCAAACTACTAGATACAAAATGAAATCAAAGCAGGACTATGGCTCACATTTCAGCTAACCCCCCACTACGGAAGCCTGCACATACCTAGCCATACAATGGCTTCCTTGTATCAAGCAAGACTAGCTTCCCCTCACCATGAAGATTTCTTCAGTACGCACTGGCGCAGAGATCACTTCAGTACCAGGGCTGTACAGTAGGTACAGTTAAAAGTGAAAGCCAGGTTCCCTTCTGGTGAATTTTTGTAAGCTGTCTATGGAGTGGCCATGAGGACGCAGGAGATATCATCTGAGAGACAATTGTGTCCATGGATCTACGACAAAGTACACGGGTGGACGTTACAGCGGAGTCGGTCGATCCTTTTTTTTGGATTATATAAGGTTTTATTCGAAGCAGTAGCAGAAGAAGAAGACCACGCTAAAAGCAGGTAATGTGCTGAACCTCAACAGATAATCTTAATGCTGTGCTAGCCACTAAAACTTCACTGCTGGACAACTTCACTGAGTTGTTGGAAAGCTGTATGAAACAGCAAACGCAATTTTACGATTTTAATTTGAGTGTAAAAAAAAAAAGGTACAATTTTACGACAATTTTGTTTCTGTTATTTTTTTCTTTAATCTTTCTTCCAGTCAAAACAACCGTAACAGGTGCAAGCTGTGCTTCAGTAAAGTCCACTGGGCACTTAGGGATAAGTCAAGACCACTTCTGACAAACATTAGATCGACCACTTAACATGCTTTATTTCAGCACTCAAAATAATTAAAAACATCTCAAATTATTATACATATACAAAATAGGTACAGATCATCTTGTTTTAACCCCCTATTGTGTGTATGCTTCTCTCACTAGTTTTGGAGATCCCTAAATTCTCTTGCCTTCTTTGAAAATCCCTAGGTAAAACAACAACAAAAATAAAAATTTAAACTGAAAACCAAAAAAAAAAAAAAAAAAAAAATCCTGATACAGAAGTGGTAGAATGGAAGCACTAAAAGTAATCACCGGACAACATGGGGATGTTTTGTAAAGAAATCAAGACAACAACCAAAAAGTGTCAAAGGGCGTTGGAAAAATATGACTCCACCTGCTTATTTCTACACTAGAAAAGACGCTGTGCATCAAAGCTTGATGATCTTCGCCTAACAAAGGTTCTACTACAGAAACTGAAGCAAAGTCCTTTAGCAAGCGAGGCATGTGTTAGAACTGGACAGCAAGAGAATATGATTTTAGCACCAAAGATCCTGTGAGCAAGAGTGAAATAATACATTACTTTAGAAACTGCTCAAACACATCCTGCTGACAGGACCTCATGAAATAGCACCTTTTACACGCTGTTTCTTGCTTTCTTAAACATACTTCTGTGTAAAATCCTAACCTGGTGTTGGTCAACACTGGGTAATAAAATAGGTTTCTTCTCTGAGGTAGGCATAAGATATCAAAAACCTCTGTCTCATATTTAGTTCTGTTCAGTCTGCAAACAATGATGGTGTTGATCATTTGTTCTGATGGGTAGAACACAAAGACACTTAAATGTCATTTTACAGATTTATTTAACACCTGAACATGGTACAAAGCATTTGTTTTCTCTTTTTCATTGTCCTTCCGCAGTGGTAAAAAAGTCATCTGTATCTTTGATGTTTGATTTGTTTTTCCTTTTTCCAGGGGGATTTTACACTTTACAAGTATATATTATTTTCTTGTGGCCAGTGAAACAAATGAGTCTTCTAAAGTGTCCTCAGTGTTGGTGGTGGTAAAATAGTGGTCCCAAAAAAAGCTTGATAACACATAACCACTGTCTTCTGAAGCGTAGTTCTAAGCAAGTGGACCATTCGGACAGCCAAATCGAAGTCTAGGGTTTTTTTTTTTTAATGCATAGAAAAGATTTTTAGAGAGATGACTGCTAGAAAAAACACACACACAACACAAACAATTTCAAGTCCAGATTTCTTTTTTACAAGAAGCAGACTGGGCCAACTTCAATGCCAAATTCCTGATCGGGTGCACCAACGTCCATAGGAGCGATGTCAATAATGGGCAGCCGAGATGTTTTCGTTGTTTTGTAGTCGATGACTGTCTTGCCCCATGCACCAGTGTGCGACTGCGGAGAATGAACAGAAAAGTATTAGCATTGTGGTAACAATTGATACAAAAATTCAAATATGCATATATTAGTCAATTTAATGTGGGTGCAAACACTACCCAGACATATATACTGCCACATAGTATAAATAGCCATGACTCCGAAATTGACTCACCGTGCAGCCATCTTCAGTGACGCTGTATGTGAAGCGGCTGTTGCCTTCTGCTCTGATCTCGATCTCATTAGAGCCCTGCAGAAGAAGAGCCTTCTTAAGGTTGCCTGTGCCCTGGTCCATGTAGGCAATGCTGTTCTTGCAGTGGTATGTAATGTTCTGGGAGGCCTCAGTGGACATAAGGCGCAGGAAGGTCAGCTGAATGTTGACATCATCAGCATTGGAGCCCTCACTGCCATACTCGAACTGAAGAGGACAGAAAAAGCACAAAAAAGGTTGGTTGGGAACATGGTGCATATTACTAAGGTAACAGGATTAATGTTTTTCAAAAGAGGGCCCTCACCTGGAAGCCATCAGTCATAGCCTCTCCGAACCAGACATGTTTCTTATCCTTGATGTTCTTGCTTGTGTACCAGCTCTTCTTGGGAATATCAGCCTGTGATGGGGTGACACAGGTCTCACCAGTCTCCATGTTGCAGTAGACCTTGATGGCATCCTGGTTGCAGCCCTGGTCAGGGTCAATCCAGTACTCACCTGTTTTTATAGGACAATTGTTACAAAAGAATATACAGTACCAGGGTAAATTCCAGTGAAATCCACAGTGCAAATTATTTATTTTTTAAACTTAACATATAATCTCTTGATAGGATTCGACTGTGACCTATTTCTATTAAACCAAGGAGAAACCCAAATCTTTCTAGAGACCCAGTATGCACTTAAATGGCAGGTTAAAAATTGCCTTTTTTAAAATCAGAATTTGCAAAGAATGTTGAGCTGTGCATACCGCTCTTCCAGTCAGGGTGGCACATCTTCAGGTCGCGGCAGGTGCGGGCAGGGTTCTTCTTGGTGCCGTCAGGGCTGCGGATGTTCTCGATCTGCTGGCTGAGGGACTTAAGGGTGGTGTCAACTTCCAGGTCACGGTCACGCATCACATTGGCATCATCAGCACGGTATGAACGGAAAGGATCAGGGGCTTTCTCCTGGGGTGCAGCAATGAAGCCAATATCGAATCCACCGCCAGAAGGTCCGGGAGCTCCAGCAGGTCCAGGAGGTCCAGGAGGTCCCTAAAGCATGGTGGAAATATTGGTGTAAATGGCTATCTTGTGTGTTGGCTGAAAACTTAAAAATGCAGTTAAATAGAAAGGGAAGCTCACAGCTGGTCCAATTTCACCAGTGCGACCACGAGGTCCAGGGGGTCCAATGGGTCCAGGAAGTCCGCTCATGCCATCTTTACCAGAAGCTCCAGAAGATCCAACAGGTCCCTATTATTTAAGAAAAATAAAAAATTGACCTCTGTATAATAATATGTCGATCTATCACCTGTGCTAGGTAAAATGGAAAAAAAACTCACTCTAGGTCCAGCAGGGCCAGAAGCACCAGCAGGTCCAGACTCTCCAGAAGGTCCCTATAGTAAAAAAAATTTTAAATAAATAAAAATCTTACCAGTTCCCTTTTGTTATTTCATTATTGTGGAAGCATTCTGTCTGATACTATATGTAAATTAAAAAAAATTTTGGAAGAAGAAATGAAGAAATAATATTGTGGATTACAGAGGATCTTCCATCATATAAACAGAACATCACTTACAGGGGGTCCAGGTGGTCCCTGCATTCCAGTGAATCCTCTGTGTCCCTTCATGCCTCTTTCTCCAGCCTCACCAGTCTCTCCTTTGTCTCCACGGGCTCCAGCAGTTCCCTACATAGGGAGATAGAGGACCTGGGTTAGAGTGTTATAAACTACCCAACTGGGTCACAATAAATCAGGTCTTTGTGTTGTAACAACAGAATGACTCAAGTATAAACTTACAGCAGGGCCACGGGGACCAGAGGGACCAGCAGGACCAGAGGGACCAGCGGGACCCTAACAGAGGAAAGAGACAATTATGCTGAGTGAATTTATTCAGACACTCATGACTAGATTTTTAAAAAATTGTAAAATAAATACTCACAGACTCTCCACGATCACCAGTCTTTCCAGCAGGGCCAATAGGGCCAGGAGCTCCAGGGGGTCCAGGAGCACCAGGAGCACCAGCAGCACCAGTCTCACCACGTTCACCCTATGGTGTACCAATAAAGAGCTTGGTCAACATAAGCAAATAACAGTCAGGAAAAGCCTATGTTCTGGTTATTTCATGTCAATAAGAATTATTTACAGTTACAATTATCAATAATATTAATAATGGCGCAGTTCACCTTGGCACCAGCAGCACCATCACGGCCAGATGAACCCTCATTACCAGGAGTTCCCTATGAACAAAATTTTAAAAATATTAGTTTATGCCGTGTAGTAACAAAAGTCTAGATGTACTTGGTCATGTTATGTCTGCAAAAAAATGGTGTGCAGGGGTCAAAGTATTCACCTCACGACCAGGCTCGCCTGGAGGTCCAGCCAATCCTGAGGGTCCCATGGGTCCAGGGGGTCCACGCTCACCAGAGGGGCCACCAGGTCCCTGTTTACCAGGCTCTCCCTAGCAGGTGACAAGAGCAAGTGCGGGTTGATGTTCATGCAATTCCATAACATATTGAGTACTCTGAAGAACTTCAGAACCGATGATGGGTTTATCATGTTGAGGTAGGGTATATGCAGGTCTTCTAGTGTGTGCAACCGTGCAAAACTGAGGTTATATGCTTTCTGTGTTTAATAACTTAAACACAGTGTCCTAAAGAGCTATTGAGAGTATGTTTAATGAGTTCATTTGGGATACTCACGGATGGTCCTGGAAGACCAGGGAAACCACGCTCTCCTTTCTGTCCTGGGAAACCAACAATACCACGCGATCCAGCAAGACCTTGAGGTCCAGGGATACCAGCAGAGCCCTGTTAAGGAAAGCCAAAGCTGAAGTCTTATACCTGCCATTCTTTTTCTTGCTTCTAACGAATGAGGTTATCTTTAGATCCAGTAAGAGAAACTTACAGTTGGACCCTCAGGTCCAGGAGTTCCTTTCTCACCAGGTGCACCAGGAGGACCAGCAGCACCAATCTCACCAGTGCGACCAGCAGGTCCGGTCTCACCACGAACACCCTTTGCGCCTTCCTTTCCGGGACCTCCAGGAGGTCCAGGTGGTCCAGCGTTACCCTGGAAAGGAAATGGCCAGGATGGACCAGTAAATAAATGTGCAGTCAAGGCATTTTAATGAAGCTACATTGGAGAAGGGGTTGAAGAGTTTTTCTTTGTATCTATACTAAAGCACTTACAGCAGGGCCAGGAGGTCCAAGTCTTCCAGCAGCACCAGGGAAACCAGTAGCTCCCTTAACAGATAAAACAGAGATTGATCTAAATATTCAATAACCTTTACTTTTAAGACAATATATACAATGAAGTGTTGTATAAATTTCTATAGTGATACTTACAGGAGGTCCAGCAGCACCACGGGCACCTTTAGGACCAGTAGAACCAACGGGACCCTGTGAGGAAACAATGTTGTTTGCTGCGTTATAAATATATTCAGTTTAAATTTTATAATGATAGTCTTATTAAAAGGACATGAAATATAAGAAGGTATATGGCTAAAGTATTTAATGTAGAAATTCCTTATAATGCACATCTTTACTAACAATCAAAATTGATGTACATTTTTTTTTTAGACGTGATACAGTTTTGATTGAACATTTTATGAGGTTTCATCATTTTCTACAAAAGTTAGAAAATTACCTGAGGTCCAGCTGCACCTGTAGCACCAGCAGGTCCGGGAGCACCAGCATCACCCTTAGCACCATTGTCACCAGGCTCTCCCTTGGCACCAGGCTGACCATCAGCACCCTATATAAGGCACATGGAGATCTTAAGTATAAACTATTGAAAAGCCAAATAAGGACCATGAGAAGATGCAAGATCTCTATTAATTCCACACACATTATTAGTCATTTGAGGCTTTGATTTCATCAGTATTATGCTGAAATGTTAGAGGTATAAAGAAATTGTTGGTAAGGTTGAATTTTAAGTTAAATTCTCAGACAATGTGCTACATTACTATGTATCAATATAGTTGAAATTATTTGAAATTCATATAGATACTCACAGGTGGTCCAGCAAATCCGGCAGGTCCAGGCAAACCAGTCTCACCACGCTCTCCCTAAAAGTGAACACTAGGTCAGTCATTGGAACTAAGACAAGATGCAGACAGTAGTGACAAAAATAGCAATAAGCATGTCATGATTTGGAAATCCTTTATATCACAGATGATCAGTGCATTTGGTATCCAGAAAAGAAAAATCACTCACAGGGGGTCCACGGGCACCAGTAGGTCCAAGAGGTCCGGAAGCACCAGGCTCTCCCTTGATAACAATAGAACAAGTTAATTTAGTCTCAAATATGTCGTAATATTTGGTGCTGATAAGCAATGGATTTGGTGGAATAGAGACATTGAAGAGACTAACCTTGTCACCCTGAAGGCCAGCTGGTCCAGGAGGTCCAATAGGTCCAGTCAAACCACGGATGCCATCCTTACCAGGGCCTCCATCAACACCCTTAGCACCTTGGTCACCCTATTTAGAAATGTAATGTGACATCAGTATTTGCCTAACAGAATATAACACTTTAATGTATTATGTATAGACAAAACATATTATATAATCTACTGAATCACCTATCTTTTTATTTTATAAAAAATATACTGTTCTCTACTGAGTAGGAAGCCCCTATTGTTCTGGCCATGTTTCTTATGACGCTGCCAGACTGCCCATACCTTCCTGAAATATCTTTTTTTTTAAATATGATATTCTTGCCTTCTTGGGGGATCAAGACTTTTTTTCCTTTTATTTTTTTAATCCACTAAGTTTGCAATAGCCCATTTTTTTGTTTGTAAATTACTTACTCAAATCTTACCCAGAGTACACATGGGGAAGAAAGCTTGACATAGTCAAAGCTATCAGTCAGTGGAGAGAGTGTGTACAATGCCTCTGTATTGCATAAAACTGCTTCAATATTCGCACTGAAAGTGTTTCTTTTTCTTATATTTTATTACATACTGTTTATTTAGATTTTTATTTTATGTAGCAGTCCATTGTGACAATGCATTATCCATTATAAACTTTTAACCACAATTTTTACAGGAGGAAAATTATTGTATTGTACGGTCTTTGAAGTTAGGGTTTTTGAAGTTAAATAAATGCAATCAAAACAAAATTTTCTGTGAAGCATCGTGGCACTTACTCTGTCTCCCTTGAGGCCTGGAAGACCAGAAGCACCACGCTCACCGGGCATACCCTGAAGACCAGGACCACCCTGAGCACCAGGGGCACCAGGAGCACCAGCCTCTCCCTAAAGAAAGAGAAATCCAAAAAGAAAATTGTCAAGACTATTAATTAGCTTAAAGAAACTTACAGTGTATCAAAAAGCTTTATAGAGGTCACAGTTCTTTCATCTTACTCACAAATTGGACATGATCTATCTCTCACCTTGGCACCATCGTTTCCAGCTGAACCAGGAGAACCACGAGAGCCAGCAGGACCAGCAATACCAGGGGCTCCACGCTCACCGGGGAATCCTCTATCACCCTAAGCAGAAGGAAAGAAGGGAGAATGAGTATCGTTCTGAGAACTCATTTTTTGGTTTAGTTTGCAGATTTATCAAATACAATCCCATAACCTATATAGCAATGGATACTTACTCTAGATCCACTAGGTCCAGGGGCACCAGCTTCACCAGGCACTCCCTGTAACAAAGAGGTTTATACTTGTATTACAATTTTGAAATATCTCAAATCTGCAGGTTTCATACACATGCCTTTACATGGGCCTGTGTAAACACTGTAACATTCTGACCACACGCCTAATATTGAGTAGGTCCCACTTTTTCTACCCAAATACCCCAGACCAGGTGAGGCATGGACTCCTCTAGATCTCTAAAGGTGTGCTGCGCTATGTGGCACCAAACCGTCAGTAGCAGAAGTCCTGTAAGTGAAAAGGGGCTTGGATTGGACTTGTGTTTCCTGCACATCCTACAGATGCTCAATTGGACTGAGATCCGGAGAAGTTGGAGGCCAAGTCAGGGATCAGGGAATACTGTTTTGCAATATAAGTGGTGTACTTGGTCAGCAACAATGTTTAGGTAGTCGGTACGTGTCAATGTAACATCCACATGAGCTCATGTTTTCCTAGCAGAACATAAATATCACATATTGCCTTTCCTGGTCTGCCTTCTTCCCATAGTGCATCCTGTTGCCATCTTTTCCCCAGGTAAGTGATGCACATACACCTGGCCATTCACAAGAGATAAAAGAAAATGTGATTCACCAGACCTGGCCACCTTCTTCACCAGTTCTGATGCTCACATGCCTATTGTATGTGCTTTTGGTGGTGGATACGGGTCAGCATGAGCACTCTGACTGGTTGTGGCTATGTAGCCCAATATGCAGAAAAATGTGTTATACTGTGTGTTCTGACACCTTTGTATTGAAATTAGCATTAAGGTCAGTAATTTGAGCTCCAGTAGCTCTTCTATTGGATTTGACTGCACTCCCCATGTGCATCAGTGGTAGATCCTGACCACTGCAGACCAGGAGCATCCCTCAAGAACTGCAGTTTTAGAAGCTGATCCAGTCGTCTAAGCAGTACTTGGCCCTTGTCAGCACCAGTCAAATCTTCCTGCTTGCTCATTTTTTCTGCTTCCAACACATCAACTTCGGGTCCAAAATGTTCACTTGCTGGCCAATATATCCCACCCACTTCCCGGTGCCATTGTGTTGAGAAATGCAATGTTATTTAATTAATTCCTTTAGAACAGTCATAATGTTTATTGCTGATCGGTGTAATTACTCTATTGAACTAATTAATTCCTGTCTAAGACACTGTGGGCAAGTGTATCTGGCAAATGGCGTAAATGTAAAGTAATGTCTTACCTGCTCACCGGACTTTCCAGACTCACCAGTAGCACCCTGGGGTCCAGGGAGACCCTGTTACAGAGAAAAATCAAAATAGTGAGTACAAAAATTCTACGAATCGCTGTACTGAATAAGACTTTGGAGTCAAGGGAAGTAGGCACTGACCTGGAATCCAGGTGGACCAGCAGGTCCCTGCTCACCTCTATCACCAGCAGGACCCTACAGAGAATATAAAAAAAAAGTTTTTAAAATGTAATTACATCACAGGATGTAGTTACCTACAAATAAATTCTAAATAAAAGAATTTGATAGTAGACATACTGTAGGGATACATAAAAAGATACTCACAGCAGCGCCAGGGGCACCAGGGGCACCAACATCACCATCCTTACCAGAAGCACCCTACATGTGAATATATGAATGTATACGATGAAACAATGAAAAAAAACCAACCATACAATTATTAATGTATTTTTTCTTCTGCAAATTGTCGTGAGTTGCAAAGAATAGACATTGACACTTACAGGGGCACCAATGGCACCCATCACACCTCTCTCACCGGGCTTGCCAGCCTCACCCTGCAAACAGTAGAAATATGTTACCAAATTTTATAAGCTTTAAAACTGAAAACAATGTAGAAAATTGTGGGGAAAGAATGAAATACGTACAGCAGCACCCTTAGGTCCAGGGAATCCCATAACACCAGGCTGACCTCTGGCTCCAAGAGGGCCTGGGGGTCCGGGGCGGCCATCTTGTCCACCAGGACCCTGGCAGGAGCAAAGCAGATATATTAGAGTGTAGATAAAATTGTGATAAACGTATGCATAAATGTTGTCAATAATGGCTATTCTGTAATGAAACATGGAGTAGTTGTTACTTACAACAGGGCCCATCTTTCCGTCAGGTCCAGGGCTGCCAGGGCTACCAGTCATACCCTACAATACAGAGTGAGGAGAAGGAAGGTCCAGAAAGAAAATGAAATTAATATTGAATTCAAAAGAAAGTCTTAACTAATGTGAGTTAGTTACTTAACTATGCGAAGACTGCTACTACAGTAAATGGGAGAGCTTTCTGGGGGACAACAATTCATTTTTCAAGCATCCTAACTGTACTAACTAAAATCACCATGCTACCACATTGGTGTCTTTTCTAACCCTTTTAGTTCCTAAATATAAGACAAAGACACGAAACTAGTTCCTACCTTTGATCCAGGCATGCCAGGCTCGCCGTTGCGGCCAGGCTCACCAGTGGCACCCTTAGCTCCAACAACTCCAGGGCCTCCACGCTCACCAGGGGCACCCTATAATAAAGAGAAGGACATGATGGGAATTAGCTACAGTAAGAATGATTGGCAAGTGGCTAGTAAGTGGTTTACTGGCATTGGCAATGTCAGTAGTCACAATTGCCAAATGTCAATTTCAAAGTTTTATTTTTACTTACTTTGGGGCCTCCAGCTCCATCAGCACCAGGGAAACCACGACCACCAGGGGCACCCTGTATAAGAAAGAATAGGTAGATCAGGCTTAGTGTGTCTAAATCTAGGCCCTGTATATCCTATTGGCCACATGTGTAAATAATTTGGTTAGAAACTGACAAGGGACCTTTTGGTTATGATCACTCTATATAGAGCAACATATTTTTTGTTAGCATTTCCAAATAAGGGATCAGCGAAAGTGATATGGAAATATGGAAACATACTGTAGAGCATATGGGAAGCAGACGGTTAGACAGGTGAGATACATACACGCTCTCCAACGGGTCCACGGACACCACCAGGACCGGGCTCACCACGGGCTCCTCTCTTGCCCTCCTCACCAGCAGGGCCAGGGGGACCTTGAACTCCGGGTGCACCCTGAGAAGTTACGAAGAAAAGAAAGAGAGAGACACACAATGAATGAGGCTGGGTTCCTAACTCATGCTACCTTTTGAAGCCTAAATAGATGTAATATAACAAAATACTGATTTTATTTAGAATAGGGAGATAAGACAGTTGATGATGCACTTACACTCTCTCCCTTGGCACCAGCATCTCCCTTGGAACCAGGAGCACCAGCCTCACCCTGTAAAACAAATCAGAAAATATTAATGTTTGTTAAAATGACTGCTCAATTAGTTGAATAATATAGTAGTAAGTAGGAAAAAAGTTGATAACATGAATATATACTTACAGTGTTGCCTTTGGGACCAACAGCACCAGGAGTTCCAGCAGGTCCAGGAGGACCACGGGGTCCAGGGAAGCCAGGAGCACCAGCAATACCAGCAGCACCCTGTAGAGTGCAGCAGAGAGTTAGACCAATGTATGTGTTCATCAAAAGAAATTAAAATACAGATTGCTAAAACAAACAAACAAACAAACAAACAAAAAACCAATCAACATATCATACTCACAGGGGCACCCTTTGCACCAGGAGCACCATCAGCTCCATTGTTGCCCTAGAGTGGAGGAAATTAAAATGGTGGAATGAAAGTGGAATCTACCTAAGGCTTCAGCATTTTAATGAATCATTTTCAACAACAAAAAAATTCTAAATAAGATGATCCACTCACAGCAGGTCCAGCAGCACCAGCAGGGCCAGGGCTACCAGGCTCACCACGAGCACCCTGGGGTCCCTCAGGTCCACGAGCTCCTTGAGCACCAACCTCTCCCTAAAAGGTACATTTGAGATGTGAAATTAAATGAATGCCTATCAGGAAGTCATTTTTACTGCTCCCTAGTAAAGAGGGAAAAGGTGTGATCAAATCATAACAGCATAACCCCTATATACCTATATATGGCAGATTTTCTTAATGATTGACACAAATGCATTTTTCTCTAAAGAAATAGCTTTCGGAGATTTAGAAAGTCACAATGGGACATACTGACCCAGAATAATCTATCTTTCTCTCATATTGCCTATGTTTTTAAACAAATACCAGCATGCCATAAAATGCTAAGTAGAAAAACCTACAATTAATTGAGTTACATGCTAGAACACACGGTTAAGCTCTACAGATTTTAACTTGACATGGTGCTGATAGAGATCACTTACTTTGCTTCCGGGGCCACCGGGGAATCCGGGAGGACCAGCAGGGCCAGTTGGGCCCTAGAACAAATGATAAAAAAAAAGTTATCTCAAGACTATTTAATGCAGAATTGGAGTGCTGTAATGTAAACGTTAGCTACTCACAGGAGGTCCACCAGCTCCAGCACCACCATCGTTACCACGAGCACCCTGTAGAAACATTAGGTTTATTAGATATACAGTACAAAGAGTTTCAATCTCGACACCTTGGAAATTTGGATCTAACTGTGAACATCAACATTTTTTTATTCAGTATAATTAAGTAGTTACTGTACTTATATTCTTAAGATCCATTAAGATGAGTCTACAATATGGGATGGAGATTTAGCAACAAAATCTATGCTTTTAGTCCAACCAATGGCAGCTAACTTTAGCACCTGATTTGTGAAGTTATTTGATTTTTAAAGTCTATGAAATGTTATAGATTTTAGGAAGGTCTAAAGAAGTGGGGGTCTATGAGGTTCAGAGCCTTTAGGTCGATGGGTGACATTACTTACAGCAGCTCCAGGAGGACCAGCACGGCCTCTCTCACCAGGGAGACCACGAGGACCCTAGCAATAAAGAAAGATGAAGATGAAGTCACAATGGAGCACAAAAACAATATATGTAATTCTTTCCTTTATTAATCAGATTGTGACTATGATGGTAGGTATTGGTGAGACTTACCATAGCGCCAGGGGTTCCGTTCTCTCCAGCTGCACCAGGCTCTCCCTGTGGGGAAAATCAGAACTTTATACACCACTGCCTAGTGTAATCTGGAGTTTTTTTTAAGCAATTATTATGCGAATTTAGAATGGGCAACGAACCTTAGGTCCAGCAGGGCCAGAGTCTCCCTTAGATCCATCTAGACCACTGAAACCCTAAGATAGAGGAGATGACAAGAAAGATTCAGGACAAGTTGGGTAAGGGCCACTAAGGTGAAGACAGTGCCTGGTGACTATCATGAACACTCACTCTGTGTCCCTTGATGCCAGGAAGTCCGGGAGTTCCAGGGAATCCACGAGCACCCTGTGTAAGAGAGCAGACAAGAATTGTGAGATACTGGACATTGGTGAGATATGTGCTCTGTTAACAAGACCAATGCCGAATGCAGAGATACTAACCTGTGCGCCAGCAGGACCACGCTCACCGCCGCGACCAGGTTTGCCAGACTCACCCTAAAGAAGACCGGAGCAGTTAATAAAAAAGACTGAAGAGGACAAAAAATTTGATCTAGACTGTAGACATGCTTTGTGGAATACTAGATTACACCATAACTGATACACTGAGCATACTGGATGTGTCCATTAGCTAATACTAGGAATATTCAATACTAGCAAGTAGCTGGTACAGCAAGGTACAGACAGACTGAGCTACTCACATCTTCTCCGTTCTTTCCAGGAGGACCAGCTGGACCACGGGGACCCATTGGACCCTAAAGAAGTCAAATGAGGCAAACCAGATTGTGGATGTGTGTAGGTGTGTTAATATTAATATATTAACATGGGAAAGAGAAAGAGCATAAAAACAAACAGAAAACCTATATAATATAATAATATCACTATCAATATCATGGCTAAAACATCATGCATTATGTGAGTGCAATGGCACTGACAGACAACTAGGACTCATTTACATAATTAAAATTTTTTTTTTTTTAACTTTGACCGTTTAAAGTGTGAAACCGTGTTGCAAAATAGAAAGACAATATTATAGAAAGGTGTAGGTGGTTCATTATAAACTTATATGTATTGATATTGCAGGTTAAATACAGCACAATGAGAATTCGGTATTTATTAAATAAGTAATAAGAGGGTGTGAGGATATTTTTGTATTTGCCTGAGTGTTTGTAAATGACGTATATTCAGATACTTACAGAAGCACCAGCCTCACCAGGCTCACCAGGAGGGCCAGTAAAACCTTGAGGTCCCTGTAGTCAGAAAAAGCATAAATTAAAAGTGAGAATCTAAAACTGTGGATAAATTAAAACGGTTCTAAAATCAGTTAAGGTCAGCTCAGTTACTAGTAGTACAATTTAGATATAGGGATCAATATGTTAAATTTACTCATCAAAACCAACATCTAATATATCCGTAGAATACTATCAAAACACCAATCCTATTCTTAACAAACGGCATGAATACTTAAGTAAAACAATGCTTACAGCAAGTCCAGAAGGTCCAGGGGGACCACGGGGGCCCATGGGTCCCTGAAAAACACAGAAATGAGGATCACTGAAATCTTGATATTGATTACTAATATATAGATTTAGATATAATAAGTAGGAATGTAAAAAAATATTGCTGCATGTATAAACTAATAAATCCCAAAAATGTTTTCTTGCAGGACAAAGTTTAAGCCCTTTCAATGGGATTAATGGGAAATGAAGTGTATTGTAGCTTAAGTCCATTGTAGAGTTTTTCAAACAACTTGGTTGTGGCTGAATTTTGTGTTTTAAAAGCGAGGCATCATTTTATATAGTGTTGTGGTAATGTATGGAATTGTCATTCTGTTTGGATATTCGGGCATATGCATGTCTTTTCTTACCATTGGGCCAGGAACAGACATGCCACCACCACCGGATTTCTCATCATAACCTCCAGACATCTGAGGAGAAAAGTTCTGTGGAAAATACAAAAACAGGGTTAATGTGCGATTAAGGAGAGTGAGATTTTCGTATTAGAATGAATAGTTACAGTATTGAGATACTCAACAAGGGAACTAAACAGTCAATAAAAACTACAAGACAATTAAGACAATTAAGCTATGATTTTAGTGGGTAACACTACATAGAGGAATACTGCAAATACTATAGGGCGCTGTCCATTGAAATGGTGCTGAACTATATTTGTACTATAACCGGTGTAGTTCTCTTAGACTTCTTTGGCCTGTGACTCCCTTTGGTTACCAAATCAAACTAACTGATCAGCAGTAACTTGGGGCATAAACATCTGTTTTTCTTTCTGTGTGATGTGTCTGGCATTGTCCAGGTGTCTACTTACTCCGCCAAGGCCAGGGGGTCCAGGGGGGCCTGGAGGTCCAGGAAGTCCAGGCTGTCCAGGAATTCCGTCATTGCCGGGAGGACCAGGAGGGCCCTAATAACAGAGGAGAAAATAAGAGTGTGTATGAGCAATAATGTCTTTGGGTAAGGAAAGGTTCCATACAAAATTTACGTACAATATCGCATCTAGTTATGCTGATTTCGGTATTTGCATTAACATCAGTTTCTTGTATTTGGAAACCACCTAACTATAGACGAATGGTATTCAACTACTGTTTACAGTCAGCATACTGGCAATTATTCCTTAATTTCAAATAAATATATAGGATAAAAAAAATAAATCTGTAGTTCCTCTGTGCTAAATATCTGCATAATTTTCATATTTATATTTAATACTGTATGGCAAAAAATAAACTGATGTGTTAAAGAATTGCATTGGGAGGTATAACCAATGCAGAATAAACACTAACTATGAATTATTTACAGTATAAAATATCTATTTATGTATTATACGTCACTCTAGTATTTATTACAGTTATTGACACCAGTGTTGTTGGGAAATCATGTATTGTATATATGAAAAGCCTTTCTATGAAACTCCTTACACCATGCAAAGCTGGAAAGCCATAAAACTAAGTAACATTATTCATGGTATTTTAAAAACAAAAAGAAACCTACCCTGTCACCTTTCTCGCCAGGCACTCCCCTGGGTCCCTAATAAACAGCAAAGAAAAAGGATTAGATACTTGTGGTTTTCCCTTCAATAAAATGAATACATTTTTGATTACTTTGGAATATTTTAGATGATTAATTCATTGTGCTATGATTGTATTTTGAACTAGATATGTATATGGGAAAATATTAGAGTAAACAAACAATTGAGTAAATAAATAGGAATAAAATCATTTTAATAATTATGATTATGATTATGAACAGAAGTTACCTCAACTGAAGGTTCTTGGTATTCTGTTAAAAAATAGAAAAAAAAGGAAACATTAGAAAAATAAATAAATAAAAATTATTTGTCTATAAATCTAGTTTTGGCCTAGTATACCCATGACCATCATGCCACTTAATAACTTGACTATGACCCTGTGCCCTGTTTCATCTAAAAGAGGGCCAAGGTCTTGGGACAAATGTGGATGGGAGCATACTGGTGGATGTGCACAATCTCTGGTATAACCAAAACAAAAAAATTTAATCTAAAAAGGGATCCTTTTTGAAATCCAGAGGAATTAGTTGATAATCTGTCTGTTTTACTCTAAAGCCAACATAATCAGGCCACTGATTCTGAAACTTAATAAAAAGAGTCAATTGTGCTTTGCCAAACATTCCCACAATAACAAATATGGTGGCTACCACCTCTTAAACCACACCCCCATTCCTAAAAAAATGCAGTGTTCTACATTTATTTGGTTTTGTAATCAAGCGCAATGCAGAAAATGCAGTACATTTATGAACCACTACAATACACCCAGAATGCAATAAGATCAGAATAACAATAACATGACACACAAATAGACACAGTCATCTATATAGTGAAATGGCTATGACTTTAGTGACTGTCATAGAGTGATTAGTGTGAGTTAAATTGCATGAATTCCTTTCTGGACTAGTATTCTGGAATAGTGTGCAATTTGAAACACAAAGGCTAGCCAGCCTACCATCATCAGGGCAGACAGGGCAGCACTCATCAGCGGGAATCACTGGGTTCGCACAGTCACTTGTATCCTCGCAGATGACTTCGTCGCACATGACAGTGCCACTGTCGCAGACGCAAATCTGGCATGGCTCTGGTTTCCACACATCACGATCATTGTAGACCTGACCGTCTAGCGTGCAGCTGCTGCCTGTGCCTTTAGTGAAAGAAGAGAGAGTATGTCAGTGTTGTAACCAAACCACTCTACATATTGTGCATAATAATAATAATAATAATAATAATGTCAGTATTGCTGATTTGTTATTGGTTTGGCAAACAATTCTTTAGAATGGGTGTTTTATTTTTGCAAGAAATTTAATTGTTTAAGATTAAGCAATGACGAGGATAAATTGAAGTTTCACGCTCATTATCAGAGTACATCCTTCGGGCTAAAAAAAAGTCAAAGCAACATAATGAAAATCTGAAATTAGTATTTTGCCAACATGGCAAGTACTTCTGAAAATTGGTGGCCCTTTTTTGGTAAATACTAAAAAAAAATAAAGGTATAGCTACACTTATACAAACAAATAAGACTAAAATGCTGAATGAATGTGTGACACTAGGTGGCGCAACACCATGTAAAACTGTATCCTGTAGGGAAAAAAAGTTCAGAGAAAACTTCCACGTCAACGATTATCAAAAAATAATTGAAAACTGTCGGCTTGGCAACGACTTGCGTTTTTCCCTTTGTGGAAAGTCTGCAGAGGCCACATATGTTTCACATTATCACAAAAAAGGGGGCGGGGTGAAAAATGGGTGGGGTTTCGGAAGCGGTTGCCAAAATATTCCATTTCAAACACAGCCACGTGGAGGCGCTGCTGGATCATGGGAACAGAATTATGATCACTTAAAAATGACAAAGATCGCAACATCTAACATTACAATCGGTTACAAAAATCTATTTAAATGTTTCATCTTTTTAATCACCAAGATTTTTTGAAAAATAAATTAGTTGTAAAAAGTTCTAGAAAAAAAACATCCTTCTGCACTAATGTGTTTCCACTCCATCCACTGATCCAAAGATGAGATCATCACTTTTTCCATGAGGAAAAAAAAACATACTCAAACTCATTCTCAAGAGATTCATTTAATGGAATTCGCTTAAATCTGGATCTTAAAACCCCTCTTACATCTATTCACAATATTCTCAATATTATTTCCATTTCCTCTGATTCTACACATGCTGCGTTGTAAATTTTAAATATATCTCCAATACCAGAAGCGAGTTATCAGACGAGTTAATGTTCTCCTGCCTGGACAATTGAAAGGTAATGCAGATTGGAATATTAGCAGCTGCAGGCAGCGGAAAGCGCAGGGGTGGGAGGAGGGACGCGTCTCCAAACCTGCACCAACTTGCCTCCATCGACTTGAGCTCGCAAGCATGCAAAAGAGGGTCATTGGGGGCTAGTGAGCCTCAAACCCCCTTTTCTCACCCACTTCTACACTCACATTCAAAATGGGATAATCACAACCACGAGAAAGATGGAAAACAGCACTGAGCAACCAGAACAACTGTGCAAGTCCATAAGAGGCGCTTTTCCACATGGGGCCCCTGTCTTCTGCATCATCCTGGTTATTGCATCGCTTTCCCTCAGTTACAATAGGTACAGCAAAAAAACTAAACAAACAAAAAAAAGGTATACTCACGGTCGTCCTCGCCTTGTCCCCTTGCTAAAAGCACTGTTGCGCTGAGCAACAGCGCCAGCCGGATATCCACAAAGCTGAACATGTCTAAATATTAGACATGTAGACTCTTTGAGGCGAGGGAAGTTTTCTTTTTTCTCCCTTTAGACTCCAGTCATACACAGTAGGGTCCGGTCTCGTCTGATTCCAATGCGGACCCCAGCAGAAACTCCCTACTGCCCAAGCAAACTTTTTACCCAAGCTTTTATACTCCAAAGTTTTGGGGAGGAACCGGCCACACCAGATAACTCGGGCATGTTCCCATTTAACGGAGAAAAAGTCCCTCCTTCATTAGACTAAGGGGTTGTCTTAAAAACATCTCTCTCTCTCTCTCTAGACTTAACATCTGAAGAAACTTGATATTTTAAAGAAAAGGTGAGAGTTAAGCCAGCAAAAAAACTAAACAATTCAGTCGGACAGAGTGGCATGCCTTCATCATCATTCAGCTAAAAGTTACTGATACTTCACAAACGCATGGGGAATATTTTCAGGTATTCTCAGTATCTAGGCCTGGAGATTTGTGAAATCAGTGCGCTCTGCTTTGTTGTCTGGATGCACACGTCTACAATAGAAAAAGCTCCAGTGCGAAATGAACTCATGCTTCATTACTAAATATGATAGCAGTTTTTATGTATACGTTTCAGCACTGATTTTTTTTCTCTATATCCAGTTGTTACAGATGTGTCTACTCATGCTAAATGATAGACACATAATGACAAATCTCTTAGGATTTTCTAGTGCACAACTACCAGGCCTGTAGTGAATAATTCACTTGAATTACGCGTGCAGTTTCTGCAAATATGATTAAAATTTAAAGAGCGTTTAAAATAAAAATATGAAATCTTCATATGATTCATATTAATCACGATTTGTGAATAAAAAATAAGCCTAGAATATGTGTGTTGGCAAACTGTTAATAGTGCATAGATATATTTTGAAGTTTTAATATAAAATAAAGTAATACCATATGACTCATAGGCTGTTGTATAGGAATGTGGATTTATTTGGGAAGTGTGCGTGATTTATGAACACTGTGAAACGCAGGTGCAGTTTTGAACCCAAAAAATACAAATAATAAAATAAATATGTATCATTTTTACATTTTTTTTTCATTGCATCAAGTAATATAGAGAATAATTTATTAACTACAGAAAAACAGACCTGCAGGGTTTAATAGTGATAGAGAATGATGCACAGACACACAGTGCGCTCCGGCGCGCGCCACGCACGACCCGCTTTACGCACATGCGTACTGAGGTAAAAAAAAAAAAAAAAAATCAGTAATTTGATTTCAGGATTTCATTTGTCTTCCGCAGACGTCGCATCTGTGTGAGGATCCAATCGCAGCTCTGCCCCCTCATTCTTTAACTTCGTGCATTTTCCACCATCCAAAAACTGACTCCGCTTGCTTTTCTTTTTTCCCCTTTAAACACCGGGAGGTGAAGCAGCCCGGGCGCTCGTGAGAGAAAACGCCACCTCATCGCCTTCAGGTGCGTTTAGGGTTAGTCTCAGAGGAAAAACTTCTGCTCCTCATTTTTATAACAATGCTTACTGAAGAACTGCTGCCAGGGGAGCTATAGGGGGATCAGACAGCCTATATATATAAACTCTTTGCATTACCACGCAAAACCTCCAGATGGAAAACAGCATTTCAGAGAAATCAGATCCTTCTGATCTAATGATTATTTTATCTGTCTAAAAGTCTAAACATGATTACAGACCATAAGACAATATGAATTTTTGTCATGATTATCCTCAGATATCCACAAATCTTTAACATCCATTATTTTTTTTCATTTCTATTTATTCTAAACATTTTTGTCATTTTCTCTAATCTGTTCCACCAAATTCACAAGATTCCCATACGCTTTATTTCTGGAGGTACCTTGATAGCAGTGTAGCATGGGTCTGCATGGGTTTCCTCAGGGTTCCCCGGTTTCCTCTCACCCATTTTCAAACGCATGCCAGTAGGCGGATGAGATAGAGAACTTGGCCCCAAGTGCAACTAAGTGTCTAAATGTGTGTGTGCATGGTGCCCTTCAATGATCTGACCTTTCTATTTCACATCCAGCGCTGTTGTGGTAGGCGTCGGATCCACCATATGTATAGATGAATGAAAATAAATGAAAACTGACAGCAGTTGATATTGTTAAAGTGCTTATTTCATTTTTGTAAAGAATGAAAGACTTTTTCTGAAATCCATGAACTAACGTTTGTTTGGCTTATTCAAAATAAATAAAATTGACACAAGAGGCCACAACAAATAAACCAAGGAAGTTTGATAAAGTGGAAAAAAATCTCACACAAACAAGCACCATCAAGAATAATTAGAGTAAATAGAGTACATAATTTAAACTTGCATTGCAAAACAAAAAAAAAGAAATCCAACCAGATGATTCCCAAGAAAGACTGATGGTATCTATATGCTTATCAACAAAAACCTCCACAATTTCTGGGTTTTGGCCAGTGATGTGAATAGAGTGATCCGCGACTGTGAGTGCTGCATTCAGTTTAAAGAAATTATTGAAGCTTCCATAAAAAGGTGAAATGTAAATTTTTTATCGTTCTCTTCAAGAGTGACGGTATCATAGGATTCACTCCAGGCTTGTGGGAATAAAGATCTAAACAGTTGGAATTCTTCAGCCTATACATGTACCGACTCTAAAAGGTCATCCATATTTGGGAGGGAGTGCAGACTTGATTTTAGCAAAGAGACTTGCACAATACGACTCTGGTTGGATCTCTCTATGCCGTTTTATTCCTGCAGACATCCTTCTCTTCTCAGTCTGGTCTTTGCTGTTTAATAATGCATACATGGATGTAATTCAAGAAACTGAAAATTTATGAAGACAGAAGTGACTTGCTAATGAATGAAAATGGAAGCAACTGAGAAAAGTCAAGTGTTAGTATTAATCCATGGAGAAAGAAGGCTTCTGGGAGCTTTCACATTGTCCAAAGTCAGCAGGAGCGAGAAGTGGCCAAGCAAAACAGAAAGCTCAGATGGCTCCAACCTGGACAAGACATAGGAAAAAGACAAACCTGTGAAGACTATTCATAAAACCTTGTCTTTTCCTGGATTGCCTTTTTGAGAGAAAGTATAGCATGGTGTGAGACAGGATATAGAATGAAGAGAATACAGTTTGCTCAATTACTGTTTGATGCAGCCACAAAGGATGCAATTCAGTAAATGGACTTTGTCTATTAGATGCATTGATTTAGCCCATTGTGTATCATATTAAAGGGAATAATAAAGATTCAGTTTAAGGATTAGAATGGGGAATTAGATTTTAACCAAACTTAGAGTGCCAAAATAATTCTGCTTAATAAATATCTATGTATAATTATGTAATGTATGTTAAATGCAAGATTTTTAAATATATTAAAGTATAATATAGGCAAATCAAGCAAAGTAAACATATTGAACTAAATATGGGTATCCTGGCATCAACGCCCAACCTTCGTGCCATTAAGATGTCTAGATCAGGTGTACACAGTTGAAAATACTACTATTTGACAGGAAAGGTGTCTGTTTTAAACAAACAGGTGTTCCAACACTTCCTGTGCTTTCAGAAAACCAGAATCCTGCCATGACAGAAATACCAGCATTACCCCATTAAACAGCCTTTGCAGCTGTTGCTCTAGGAAACTATTCATCCTCTTGGTGGTTTGCAGTTATGTTTGAAAAATATGATATACTGACATAAAACAAGAAGGTTTGTTCATCAAGGTGCAAGCTATGGAAGTATATCCTCAAATCTCCAACAGTGAACCTACCTTAAAAGAATTTTAAAAGAAGGTATCACATCATTGAGGTCTTCTCACCAAAATGTCTCACTAGTGACACAAAGTTCAGTTTAATATGAATGATAAAGACCTTCCTATGGCATGTGGAGGATTCCAGACGAAAGATGGAGTTAGTGGTCATTTGATCATTTTATTTCAATTCACTGTGATATTACAACTTTTGACGGCTTGTTTTAGTTTCAGCTACTATTCTGCTCCTAAACAAATCAACTTCATTTATCTTGTATAAAATTCCCAGTAAAAAAAAAAAACCACGCCAGTAAAAGAGCATGTTCATTGGCAGACATGAGAACAGCAGTATGTCTTATTGCTCAACTGATTGTGATTAGTTTTAAGTAGATGCAGAGGGCTATAAAATGGACAGGAACAGAAACATTTACTAGACAAAACTAAAAGAAGGAAATCTCAAATTGGTTATGCATGAGTAAAATTGTTTTGAAAAATTTATATTCTGTATTTTGCTAAATTCTCAATGTATTTCAAGAGTAAAAAAATGGACAATTTGCTGAAAGCCATGAATATAATTAGCTTTAAAAGACCTTCAGTTCTACAGTATGTGTCTCTCTCAGTGTTTAATAACGTAATGGATTAAACATAAGTTACAGGTGATAACCAAAATATAGGAGCTGGTATGACCTGTGCCACCGTGTATATAATGTGCAAAAAAAATTAAATAAATCTGTAATTTCTGCATGTGCCTGTGTGTCAAGCCAGTACAATACAGCAAGCATTCTGGGGAAGTATTTACAACACCAACACTACTTTTTTACAATAGATTAGCTAGCAATAAGCCAGCTCCTTCTGACTGAAAAACATTCTAATACTTAGCTAGCAAAGTTTTTCATAGACTACTCAGAGCAACTAATGATATGAAATGATTTCTAAATTATTATTATTATTATTTTTTTAGATCTACAAGGCATATAGTGCAGACTGTAAAATGATGACATTATAAATGCTATAAATAGTATCTGATTGCAACTACATACCCACTGCACTTTTTGAACACTTTATTAGGAACACATGTACACCTACCCATTCTTGCAGTTATATAATCAGCCAATCATTTGGCAGCACCGCAATGCATAAAATCATGCAGGTTTGGGCGAGCAGCTTCAGGTAATGTTCATATCAACCATTAGAATGGAGTCGGGTTATACTTCTGTCATTCAGCAACACAAAGCTGAAGTTGCAATGAGCACAGGCTTCCTCACAGCAGAAAGCTGAAAAACATTTCAATTTCTGCTGAGGCAAACTAATGGTAGAATTGAAATTCACGCCAACACAATGAATCCATAGCACCGTGTTCCCATTAAAGTGCTCTCTGATTGTTTAATTAGTAAAATCACTGTAGAAGTATTATTTTTACTTTATAACATTTTCATGACTTCTGTTTTTAAATGATGCTTATGATAAAATGATCTTATTTTTTCTTGAGTTGTATTTGTAATTTAGCTACACAGTAGAAAAATATTAGGCAGAGAGATGATCAGATGAAGAGAAATTCGTGGCAGTCGTATTGACCGCAGCGCTGATTTAAATGTAGACTTAGTCCAGGTAGGATGGAAAAATACTCTACTCTGGAACTCAGGTCTGCCAGATGCTTGAATGAAAGCTGTCTTGGAATGGAAATACATATGAGGAATCTGAAGAATGGAACTGGGATTAGAGCTTGATCATAATTTATCAGCGTTTCTGTCATTAATTTATTTACACAGTCATGATTATGTAGATGAATATATTGTACAGTAGTTTGCTTGGAACAATGGAAGATCTTTAATAAATATCTTTGAAGGTAATGTGGTGTAGTCACACCCTCATCATGCACCTACAGTAGGCTGTTTCCTCAGGCTTATTGAATAAGTAGTGCAGGAGTGGAACAGAAGCAGCTGGGGTTTTGGGTGGAAATAGAAACTGCCATTTTACGGAACCTCCTCATCCGACCCTGGTCTTTGTAATCTATAGTTGTGTGGCGAATGTCTCCCCGGGTTCAAACTGGTGATTATGGGTGGAGTGCTGCGGGACTGCATAGCAGTCTGAAGCTTGACTGGAGACAAACTTTTAACTCTGCGTTACTGAAACGAAACTTATTTCTGTTCTCTCTCCTACTTTTTTTCAATAGCAAAAAAAGAAAAAAGAAAAGAAAAAAAAGAAAACTAATTGAGATTGCAGGCATTAAGCTTGAAATGATGTGTGATCAGTTTTTTTAAACATTAAACATTAAGGCATCTAATATGGGTAAAATTTGAAGAAGTTGATGGATTACAGTCAGGAGAAAAAGGTCAGCATGAAAAAAAGTTAAATCGTGACACAGATTTCATAAACGTTTTATATATAACTGCTCCTTCTTTATGTGAGTTATAGTAGCAGAGTAGTGTATCTTATGTGTATTTTATTTTAAATGTCTTTGCATTACATCCAATCATTGATTTCTATATCATTTTTTATACCTACTTTTATAATAAACATAGGTATTTTTTATGGCCCCAAGGCACCAATCTGATTAAAGCCATTTCAACCTGCTTTGGCCCGTTTAACAACACCTGAGTCTCGCAGCAAGTAATGAAGGCTTTATGACAGCTATTTTTCCATCACCCTACATAAGCAAAGACTAATGGGTTCAATGTAACCATCCTCCCAAAATGCTTGCCCCAAAAGGTGCCTTGTTTTAAACCCCCCTTGTTTTTATGAACGGAAGCCCAGCGTTTGAAGTGTGGAAGAAGCCACATGCTTGCTGAAAGCACTGCTAGCGGGTGGGAGATTGGTGGGGTAACAACACACTCAAGCCTAATAATCATGCATTACACACACACATATACAAAAAAAAAAACACGCAAAACAGAGACCAGGCCACCAGTAAACTGGACATTCACTGTCTGTCGTTAGAGTTTTAGGCCAGCTTTTAAAAAAAGGGCTCACCACCCGAGGCAAGGTTTTATTCTTCCATGTCTCTTTACATCTAAATGACTTTTAGACTAGCACTTTTATACTGTCATAATGTTTTACTATAGAAACGTTGAGAGCAATGAGAGAGAGACACACTTTACATTTCCTTGTCATATGTCATATACCACAAACATCCCTTAGACACTACTGTACTTTCCATGAGACTTGAGCACATTACTTTAAATAAAGGGTTATGAAACCCCTTACAGTCTTGCTTTGTGATGACAATCTGATTATTCATACATTCATAAAACATATCATTTAGAAACTGCAGGAGTTAAACAAAGAAGCCATCCCTATGTTGAACGGGTCTTCATGTTAATTTAAAGAACTTCTGTCATATTGAACTTTCATCTGCACAACACACATGATGTTATATAATTTCTATCTGTCATCACCCAAATGAGGATGGGTTCCCTGATGAGTCTGGTTCCTCTCAAGGTTTCTTCCTATTGCCCTTTCAGGGAGTCTTTCCTTGCCACTGTCGCCGTCACCCTTGGCTTGCTCATCAGAGACATTTCATTCATCATTCATTCATCTCATTATTATCTAGACACATTTTTCTCACACATACACAGTATTAAAAATATTTTCTTTTCTAAAAATTTTCTTTCATTTTTGTGAAGCTGCTTTGAGACAATGACCGTTGTTAAAAGCGCTATATAAATAAAATTGAATTGAAAAATTTAAAATTTAATTGAAACCCCCCAAAATTTAAACAATTAGGAACTGTATGTACAGTATATATGAGAAAGGTTCCAGAGGTTTAAGGGGTTAACACTGATAAAATATGTATTATTATTATTATTAATAATAATAATAATAATAATAAATAAAAAAGAAAGGAAATAATAATAATAATAATAATAATAATAATAATAATAATAAAAATCCAAAAACAAAATAATCATAATAATAATTAAAAATGAATAGCAATTATTATTAATACTTTTTTTAGGGCATTTAATTCCTAGCTGCTGGATGCAGATCCTATCCCAAGCCCACAAAAATGGGAGGGTTGCATTAGGAAGGGCATCTGGCGTAAAACCTGTGCCAAGTTGTGTGCAAATTGGATGGTCTGCTGTGGTGACCCCTCGATGGGAGCAGCCAAAGGACTAACAACAATTGCGTCTATCCCATACAGTATATCTGTTTTTGCTTCATTTCCTATTCAGCTACTTGCTTGTTTAACGTTCACCTGTATATTTGAATAAACATTTTAATAATCACAAATACACCATGAGTGATCATTGGTTGCATGCTCAGTTGGCTTTCTGCATTATTAAATGACAGTTAATGAGCATGCAACCATTTTCAGTGGTTAGATACCTCCATATGTGTTCCGCTGCTTGTAGCAGCTTGTGTGCAGATGTTTCTGTATGAATTGCTTGCTCAAGGCAGTTTTGAAGCAAAATTGTGTACTCAGAATGAGCACCATGAAGGTACCTCATTAGGAGGAGGCCTATCAATCAAACGACATCTTTTAAATTACAGCAAGGGAAGTCAGAGCAAGGCTTCTCTTCAGTGGAAGGCTTTATTTCTCTTGTTAAAGAAATTGGTACAACACTTTGAATTTAACCAGATTTTTATCTAAAAATAAATATAAAACGTTCAAGGTAAATAACTCGAATGTATGCAGGATTCCTTCCAACTTTTCTTTGAATTCAGTCCCATTTATCTTTGGCAAGCAAACTCTATTTCATATTAGAAAAAAAAAAGCAGTGGTGAAACCCTTCTCCTAGACATTTCATCTCTGATTATCAGAGATGAAGACATAAAATGTAAAAAATCAAACGAAACTCCACACTTCTTTCCATCTTCTTGCTCAGTCCTGTGTGCTTTGTACTGTATCTGGTAAAGTAATAATTGTGTAGCTGGGGATCTTTTTTTTGTGTGTGTTTAGTGTCAGTTCGTGTACACACACTTGTGTGCTAAGGCAGTTAGCTGCATGCTGTGAGACACACTTCAAGAGCTCTTGTTGGCAGTTAAGGGGCAAAGAGGATCAACGCACTGGCGCCTGCTTTTGCCAAGGTGCCTCTGTTGCCCAGCAGGTGAGGAAACTAACACATACACGCAGACACACACACACACACACACACACAAACTCATGCAGGCTTTGCTGCATCAGGAATCACTTCAGACCTGCGGCGTGCTCCGTGCCAAGTCACACCCTGCAACATAACACGTGTGCTGTTTGATCGAGCAGACCCGGTTTTCCACTTGCTACTTCGGCTTCAGTAGTGGATGCTGTCGATTATGCTGTGAGTTACAGAATCAGACTGATACGTTTACATACAAATCACTGTTACAGGATCAAAACTATGATTCATTGTGAATAGCGGTGTTGCTCAGGACTCCGGACTTAATTAAGACTCAGGACTTAATTTTATTTATGATTTAATGCATTATTGTTTCTATAAAAACAACACCAGACATTTATTTATCATTTTAAAAAGGACTCTATAGTGGCAATGTTCTGTGAAGTAAGGTAAAGCTGTAAAGCTTTCTAAAAAGATTTTTATTTTCCTGTTGTAGCATGCCCTGTTATGTTTTATTACTTCCTTGGGACTGTTATGAATAGATATACTTTATATGAAAAGTGGTTCTTTGGTGAACTTTTGGTGCACCAATATATTGTATATTCAAAAATATAAATGAAACACAATATCATCATTATTATGAGTACTATGATGATGATGATGATGATGATGATGATGATTATTATTATTGGTGTTAATATTATTAGTGTTTAGCCTCCAGGGTTGAGGTTTGTTTCCTGTCTCAGGTCTGTGTGTGTGGAGTTTGCATGTCCTCCCTGAGTTCGGTGGGTTTCTTCCGGGTTCTCCGGTTTCCTCCCACAATCCAAAGACATGCAGCTTATCCTAATTGATGCTCCCAAATTGCCTATAGTTTGTGTGAGTGAGTGTGTGCGCTTGTGCCCTGTGGTGGATTGACACCCTGTTCAGGATGACACCTTCTCCCCGTCCCTGTCTAATGCTATGAGTCCCCCTTAAAGAGAATGATACAATAATTCAATAATACCACAAACATTTGCATAACGTTAAACATTAAAACCTCCAAGTTAGATATGAAGCTACATACTACCCTGGATTCGCCATCTCATTCATAATTAATAGCTGTCTATTTGCAGGTCCTAAATCAGAGCATGATGTCACAGCAAATATTCTAGTCTCACCGGAAATGCCTAGGAGTACAATTGCAATAGAGCTGTGTGTGAGGGTGTTTAAGACATCGAGAGAGAGAGAGCTACTGTAGAGAGAGAGTAGATAAGTTGTTTTTAAAATGCTCAGACATTGTGGTGAAGCATATGAAAAGAGGTATCACAAGCCTGAGGTGTTCAAGGAGTGCCATCTAAATGCTTCTTTAACTGTCCATAAAATCTAGCTGGTAGATTCTAAGCAGACATAGTCATCTCAAATGCTCATGGTAACAAGACCAAAACAACCTTGATTAAATTTGTTCATCCAGTGTATATTGCACATCTGGATAATAGATGCATATCTGATTTTTCCTATTGATGATTTTAACACTACAGACTATTCAGAAAAAAAGTTTTAGTTTGCGAGGAAGCATAAATATTGGACTTTAGAGCAATGGAAAATGGTCATGTGGTGTGATAAGTGAAAATGGACCTTATTCTGGAGTGATAGAATCACATGACACGATGCATAGTGGCCGGTGTACAAGCCTCTGGAGGCAGTGTTATGATTTGGGGTTGTTTCATTTAGTCAGGTCTAGACTCAGCAATGTTATGTGGCAATAAAATAAAGTCAGCTGATGACCTGAATGTACCTTTTATCCGATGAGCAGGTATCTTTGCTAACAACGAAAAGTGACTTTATTATAATATAATTATTATAATATAAACTTTTTGAAGTTAACAGATCATGGAAAATGAATGAACAGTATTTATTATTTTTAATTCTGCTTGTTAAAAGGGTGATGATATATACTACGTAAATCACATGGAAATTTGTTATTGCATTATAATGAGATTTTAGGGGAGGCTAGGCTGCTAGTCTTAAAGTAATTGCTTCTGGTTTAAAGATGCAGTCCATACAGTACTATACCTCAGTACTTGAACAGGAAAAATGTATTAAAATATGACATTACAGCCTGGTTCTATCATAGGTACAATGTACAGAGTGGCTCTGATGACTTAAACTTTAAGTGGTATTTTTCAGTCCCTCACCATGCCTGTGTAGCTGTCTGGTGCAGGCATGGCAGCACTCCTACTTTGATAACCTCCTCACGTTCCAGACAAATAACAGGGTGAGTGAGGGGGAGAAATCAGCCTTTTTTAGAGCCACCTTGGCTTTGGTGGAGACGTCTATAAATGTCTGTCATTAGCATCAAGGTAAATTCACCCCTAGCAATTACAGGTGCCCACCGAAGCCCTCCTTAGACTAATACATACAGATGATGACCATGGGTAGATGATTTGGGGATGACAAAAGGGAGGTGATGGCTCTATATTCTTAAACGCATTCAATTAATCAATGGTAGATCACATTGTTTTTTAGTTTGGTCTATGAGTTTGTGGTAGGTTTAATTTAGTTTAGTAACCAGATGAGCAAACCATCATAAAAGATTATTATTATTAAGACTAGCATATAAACTATTATGGTACACATTCATTTTCTATGTGTAAAATGCTTTCTATAAATTATGGAAAAACGTCTTCCAACTTCAGTCAATCAAATCAAACACTGGGACAAATCAGAGAGTGTCTAATCCTAGTCCAGTTATGATGGTTGTACTGTAGTATTAGGGCGTGGTTTCATTTAGTGTCTGTCTGTGTCTGTCTCAGTCACTTTTTGGGTTGGTCAGAAAAGTTTTCTGTCTTTGGGAGAGAAGATACCTAATAAGCAAGCAAAATGCCACATGTGATGTGATGTGATGTGATGTGATGTGATGACATTGGTTCCTATTGATCATAATATTTATAATGTTTTAAAAACTTGGTGGTCCAGACAGCATGCTCTGCCTACAAACACATCTCTCATTACTTAAATCCACACCATATTTAAAGGACAGACTCATGGGACACCTACAAGAGATGCCCACTATCCTGGCACACCTGTATGCCACGCTGTGCCGGATGCCTGCTGTTCTAGAACCCAACACAAACACAGACATCTGTAATGATCGGGCCCAAGTATCCTAAGCCAGGGCCATGGAGTCTACTTGTGTGTGTGTGTGTGTGTATACACGTGTGTGTA
>JAQMYK010000008.1:11367710-11379013 GCA_030014345.1 Clarias buthupogon
GTGTGTGTGTGTGTGTGTGTGTGTGTGTGTGTGTGTGTGTGTGTGTGTGTGTGTGTGTGTGTGTGTGTGTGTGGATTAATTTAGTCTTCTCTCCATCTGATTATGTGTTTCAGGTTAAGGCAGGGCCTCCAAACCCCTCCCCGCACCACCACCACCACCACCACCACCTTTCTTTCCTTAGCAAACCTGACAACTCTGTATACAAAATCAGAGAAAGAAGTATGGTACTGTATAAGAGTGAGGGAATAAGAAAATCCAGGGGGAAAAAATCTCCAGAGCAAACTTGTTTAATCTTATTATTTAAAAATTAATTTTAATGTAGCCTATACAAGCTACCCTACTAGTAGATTTTAATGATCATCATCAAATCTCTACAGTTCAGGGTTGTATTGAGTACATGGTGAGAAAGGACTACAGAATATCACCATCCATGCCACATTGAGAACCTAACCCGCTGTTTTTAGGAGTTTCTGGTCCTGTTCCTCCAGGAGTAGACAAGGAATGTCTCTTAACTCTAAACAGGGAGAAAATATCAGATTGCTTTTAAATTCTACTGTGGGTTGTGGCTGAAGTGAAATGACTTTCATTGCTGCTTTCTGCTACAGGGTGATGAAAGACTTGTCACTGGATGCCCTCATTGTGTCATTGCCAAATCTGTGACTGTACAGTACATTTACAAGAGTAAAAGTGACAAATCTCCTGTCACTACAACTATTCAATGATACTACAAGAGGTGTTCAAGTCAAACTGGGACCTCTCATCTCATGAAGGAGTTAACATTTATAGAAGACTTCAAGTACAGCTTTTTGATGAGACACTTAAACATTAAAACATTTGAATGGTGTGAAACCTTATTCAGAACACTATACATCCGTGAATGACCATCCTGGCCGAGGTGGCAGGTTTGATCACCCAAGACATTCTGTTTTTGCAGGACAATGCATGAACTCATACTGCCCACCACACCACTTGCACATTACAGGAACTCGTCTGGGAGTTATTGCCACATCCCCGATACAATCCTCGCTCCAAGCCATTTCCACATGTTTGGGCCGTTAAGGAGTTCCTGGGAGGCCAGTGTTTCAGACATGAAGCAGGCAGTCGGATCACTGAGCAAACTTTCTACCTTGATGTTATGAAAAAGCACTGGTGAAATGCATGAATGTAGGAGGGGATTACTGTACATAGAGAAATAAATATTCAATAACTTGCTAATATCCCACTAATAATAGAATGATACAGTATGAATTTACTAATGTGCAGATTCTCTATATATGTTTTGCTAATCTCCTATGCAACACAAAACGCATGGCATTACTACAAAATTTCTTGCTATTTCTGCAGCTGAAAAAGCAACAGTTGCAGTCAAACCAGTTTAAAGCCTGGAGTCACAAAGGTCAGGAATACATTCCATTGTACTAGCCAGGCAAAAGACACATATACACACACACACACACTCTCACACACAGAGAAAGATCTCACTGCTTGACAGGAACAGTCATACTGTGCACACTGAACAGTATAAGGAAAGAAAGAAGAGTTGATGGAAAATATGACTGAGTCTGCACTGCCAGCAACAACAGCACAGTAGAGGGATGACAGGAGCGAGGGAGTTAGAGAAATCTTTTCTTAAAGTGGGGGAAGGGTGGAATCTGGATTTTAGGAAGTAGGGATGCAAAAGTGAAAATGGTCAGAGGGACTGAGGTATGAGCACATTTCTAATGTGGAAAATGGCTTAAGAGGGCCTAACCTTTTAGGTTATACAATATATCGACTATATACAGTACAAAACAATAATCAAAGTAAATGATTTGGAGGAAAACATATAGTTAGGTAATACTATTTGGTTGTACTATAGGGGTTTCATTTTTGGTATGGGGAACCGTAAAACTTTCTGTGGATATTGGCTTTGGATGGTTTTCCACATTCTATATCAACATTTGAAGATTTTATCATTATAAATCAGATACATGCTAGATCTAACTACACAAACAGAAATAATAGTACCTGCAACTTTAGAAAATTTTTAGAAATCATTTTTTTCTCAAATGTATGAAGCAAATCTACCAATTCAAAAAAATTGTACTGTATAGGTTCAATATAGTGTCAATATTGCATAGAGGTTCAATATAGCGTTGATCATTTATTCAGCCTTTATTTGTCAGCGTGTTTAGGTCTTGAGTTGCTGATCTGAAGCTTGATGGTTCGAGCCCCAGCTCAGGTAGGTTGCTGCTTTTTGGGCCTTAAGCAAGGACCGTAACCATGTCATCAGGCTGTGGCACTGTTTTTATTGAAAACCAGGTTGCTTTGATAGCAGCATCCAACTCGTCTGTATTGTTGGGTTGATACAGCACTTTGAGAACAGCCAGCCCTTTCAGCGATGCCCTTCTGTGGGTGGTTCTCTCCCTGTGTACCCTCCTATGATTGTCTTCTAGACAACTGTCAGGTTACAGTAGCAGTCTTCCCCATATTTGTTGTGTATGTACTGAACAAGATAGAAAGATACATGGATACATGGTACTGTATACATTATAGTGTATGAAAAGTAATTTATTCAGATTCAAAATTAAACAGTCCGATATTCTAATAATGGGCTTTTTATTTTCATGAGCTCTAAGCAAAAACAAAGTGCTTGTAATATTTCACTTTATATGTAATAAATATAAACTATATGGGGGTTTTGTAATTAAATTACAGCAAAAAAATAAACCTTTTCACAATATTCGAATTTGTCAAAATGCACTAGTAACTTTGTTTGCTGTGTTAATGGATATTGTTATTATTTGATCAATTATTTTCTTTTTGCATTGAGTTATATGCAATGCAATTCTATGGTTCACCTAAATAAACAATTAAACAAAAAGTTCAAATAACCAAAACCTAATGATCAAAGGCATACAAAGATGACATCTAATTCCAATTCTTTAGTGGTAACTCAGATCAACCGGACAAATTCTTTACAGGTGTCAGGTTTCCAAACTAGTAAATTTTGACATTTTTTGTTGATGAATATTTTTACTACATAAAATATAATAATTTACTTTTTTTTTACTGTCTGAAACTGCTATCTGATGAACTGCAGATTCACCAGCTGTATATATACAAAGTTGGTATACCATCTAAAACGAACACTACTATTATCCAGCTGCTTCACACACACACACACACACTTTTTTAAGGCCTGCAGAATATACTTTGTCCAGACCTGCGCTCTGCTGGAAAAATGTCTCACAGAGAGTCATCGACTGCTCCCTTCCCCCTTTCTTTGGTGTTCCAGTTGGGAAAATTAGTCAGAGAGTGAGCTCAGTCCCACGTCTGGAGAGCACATTACGTCCTCACGTTCTTGCAGTAGAAAGGAAAAAATGGAGCGGATAAGACTGAGAGAAAACCGTGGATCTACAGTACAAAAATGCTCTTTTCTATTTTGACTGCGCTGTGTATAGAATTAAAACATAATCTCCTGAATAATAAAAAGCACAGCATAGGCAGCTACTGCTTTGGGAAAACGAAGACTGGTATTGCATTGAGGTATGAAGGCATTAAGGGACCAACACTTAACTGGGCAGGAAAGAGAGCTCAGGTTTTTTGCTTTTGGATAGCTAGTATTGCATTCTTCCCTCACTGCTGCAAAAACTCTTCACTGTAGGCTTGCTTTTTAGCTTGACATCCTCCTCACCGCCCCTCAGTGTGACTCATAAGGGGGTTATGTATACAAACTTTCTCTGGCAGATAGCCCTGTTTATGAGGGGTTTGTCCAAATCGGTGAATATTCATAAGAGGTAACGGCAGTACAGGACTTCCCCATACTAACATTGTTTTTACTTTATTAATTGTCAGATCCGGCTAATCAGAGATAAGTTTAGCAGTAAATATGACTGGTCCCAGATGACCATTTTTTCCCTTCACAAATAATATTTCTTCCTCTGTGTTGCTGCAAAGAGCTATGATGGTGCTTTTAATCAGGAGACTTCGTTCATTATTGTGCTTTAGCATATTGTAGAGAAATGGGACTACAAACTATTAATAGTATAAACAATTATGGTTTCATAATGCTATGTGTTCCTTATCAACCCAAGTACAACATGAGAAAGCAGGGATATTACATTTCTGAACTATCCAGTAGGGCAAAAAATACTATATCGTTTGCAGTAGTGCTGTAAAATGCTGGAAGGAATGCAGTTTTTTCTTCATTTCCGGACAATTAAAGATGTACAGTAGGTTATTTGGCCGCAAGTAGGAGGCAGTTAGCATTGTCAATATGACATCATTATTTAATCACAACCAGCGTTAGCACTTTTGGGTGATTATATTATATTATTAATAACCATGTGACTAGCTTTTTTAATAATAACTAATATGTTTACTAGTGCATGTATAAGTCCTTTTTTTGTCCAATGACCACCTGAAGCAAGTATTGCTATAGCACATGGACATACATAAAGCAGCAAACCAGAATATCATAATGTATGTATTCATTGCACTGATGATACCCTATATACAGTATGTATTGAACTATGCTATACTTTTCTAACATCTGCATTTGTGTGTTATTTATGGAACATGTCAAGTGTCCCAAAGTCAGTAGCGTCAATAATGATGCACCATAAAGCCCAAAGACTCCAGTTTCCTGTGTGTTAAACCGGATCATCCAGCTGTTTCATGTTTCATTGGAGGGTCTGTTCAGGTCTGTGTGGCGCCTCTGCCCCTGATAAAAACCAAGCACATCTTTTAAAATTCATAACTACAGGTTTCTACCTGCAGGTTATAGAAAAACATCTGTGATATACTGTACACAATCAAGAGTCCAGAGCCATTAGTGCAACTGTCGTAACTCTTTATTTACCTTTGGTTATGAAATATTAAAGAGTAATACAATATTATTTTATTGAATCTACTGTGGATTGTAGTTTTTCACCCACAACTGGGCATCAAGAAATATAAAAATACAAAAAACCATACAAGAAAAAAAAGCACTTACCTAAGAGATTAAAGATACAATAGAGGAAGCAAAGAATCAGGTTGTTCATGGAAAATTAATGGATTAATCTTTCTTTTTCCAATCATTCTAAGACTTATCCTGTACAGGGTCATGGTAGGCCTTTAACCTATTCCAGGGAACCCTGGATGGCGTGCAAATCCATCACAGAGTACACACTCACTTATTATGAAATTTGGAAACGCCACTTAGCTTACTCTGCATGTCTTTGGACTATGGGAGGAAACCGGAATACAAAGAGGAAACCCAAAGTCCAGAGAGAATAAACTCCATGCACACAGACCCAAGGCAGGACTTCAACCCTCGGTTCTGGAGGTACTAACCACTACGCCACTGTGCCGCCTCTAGGGTCCGTCCGAGTGTCATTGGGTGACAAATACTCCCCATGCCTGCAGAGGTAAGCATCATTTCAGTGGAGGATTTCTTACAGGGTCGGGTTTCCAGCTCAACACACGATTGTATCTGTTCAGTTGAGGGTGAAGGGCCTTGCTCAATCATTGGTGCCTCTGGGGCCACATATGTGTACGTACGTATCGAGGTAGGAATTTCAAAGCTGATGGAGGAGCCTGTTTTTTTTCCCTCTTTTTTTAACGTGATCCTGTGTTCATCCTTGCCATCCTGTTTGAGGAAGTGGAATACAACATGATGCAGCACAGCTACTTATATTGTGGGGAAATACTATATGTAGAAATTAAATATTTGAATAATTTTAACATAATATAATATTTACAAATATAAAAATTGGGGCTCTGCAATAAAGCAGCATAAACATTGAAGTGGCACAAACTGCTAATAAAGTGTGCATATGAAAAATGTCAATCATCATTAGTTTCCTTGAACATGTCAACACACTCACTTTCAGTATCAGTAGCGCACTTCCCCCCAATACTAGCAATCGCGCACACACACACACACACACACACACACACACACACACACACACACACACACACACACACACACACACCTAGTATTTTTATGAAAAACTTTCAGTGACATATTTATTAGTACAAGAAATGAACTGTAATATTTTTACAGGTTTTGCTATAGAAAAGAACAATATGTTAACTGAACAAAAAACAAAAAAAAAGCTTTCAGATGAAAGTTTTGCAAAGAATGTTGAATCTGCCACAAGCACCAGTGTATAAGATAAATGTGTATAAATGTGTTTATAACTTAGTAAGTTCCTTATTCAAGAAATACCAAGTTAACAAGCGGGAAACAATGACAAAAAATCAAGTCATCACAAAAAAAAAAAAACTATTTGCAGATGTAGTGAATTTCCTTTCTTCCTTCTCTTTCGCAGTGCTCTATTTCTATATTCCGTGTGCTCGTGCCATATAAGGTGAAGACATTTAAAATACTTCAAATTATGGTCAAAATACCATAAAAATGCACACACCCTTCAATCAGAGGTTGGCTTAGGACTTGGCAGCTAAAAAAAATAACAAAGAAAGAAAACCCTGGCAAAAAGCCATTAGCACTGAATGGATTTGAAGTGAGATGGAAGAAGAGATTTGCAGGAGAATAAACTCAAAGAAAAAGAAGTAGAGGAGGGAGGGATGGGGGGGAAAATGAAATATTAAGGTGAAATTCCAGATCAAACAAAACTCCCTCTGCGAGACCTTTTTTACTTACTGGATGAAACCAATGAAACACCCTCAACTATTCTCTGGCTTAGAGACCGCCCACCTCTCTGCCTCAATCTCATTGGCAGGTGTTTAACAGGAAGTAGCTCTTTGGAATGGATTCTCTTCACAGCCACGTCTCGCTTGGATGCTGTCCAGCTTGACAAGACAATAGCAGATTTTAAGTTTGCTCAACTGCACTGCAAGGTTTCCCCACTTTTATGACCTTACTCACATAAGTACATGCATGAAAACAGACTTTTCCAGCAGGAATCTTTCTTACTTTTTTCTGTAGAGCATGCGATATACCACAAGCTACTGTACAGTATATGCTTCTTCTTGTATTTCTACTGCCTGCTTCATACATACTATATAAGAAATCATAATCAATGATCTGAAAAGACATGTCAATTAGTCAGGTGCACAGGTGTAGCTAAGGGTGTGGTCAAGGGTGAAGGATGGCCACCCCTCTGGCCACCCCAGTAAGAAATTATTATTGTTGTTTTTGTTGTTAGTCATGTGATTACAAATACTATGTTAATATAAAATCAAATATAATAATTTGATACATTTTACTGGAATAGACTATAGAATAATCATTACATCTGGCCTACTTTCTCCTGACAATTATTGTAATTAATGATCGTTAGACCACCTGTGATGCAGAATGATACATATAGTTAAATGTCCCAGTGCTGTTACGCTCTATTATCACCACTCATGGAATGCCTCTTGTCCAATTTGATCGAACTGTTGTATAATAAGGATTTAGGCTTCTATGTGTCAGCTCATTAATCAAGTGGCCTCACCAAAGCAGGATTATTTTGTTTGTTTGCTAATTCATTTGCTCAGATCAAAGAAACATATTCTGTCAGTTTTTTTCCCCTTAGAATGAACATTTATGGTTTAAGCTTGAAGTACACATGATAATTAGATGCTCAGAAATTTCAGCTCGGAGTTGGACAGGGAACATTTAATTTGCCGTAAGCAAAAGGATAAATATAATGTAGGCATAATTTCTATGAATAGAAGATGCTAAGTAAAGCCAGTTTAGGGAACATTCTCTTAGTATTAAAAAATTGAACCTAAAGTTGAGAATCTTTTTGAGTCTTGATATTTACTTTTTGTTTCATGATGGTCACACTCTAAAAAATGAAATATTAGCAATATAGATTAATAATCAGTACAAACAAAGCTTAGAAAAAGCTCAAAAAAAGAAAAGAGTTTTGAAGCAATAAGTAAATGTATGTTAGTAAGTGGGCATAGACTAAATGAGGGTATGAAAATAGAAGTCATTAAGGAGGTTCTGTCTTGAGCTTTAGGTCAGGAGAGCTTGACCACACCACAGAAATGTAAAGAACGCCTCACTTTTCTGTAACAGCCTTTCTCCTTACCATTATTTTCACTTATTTTCTGTCTCTTTTTTATCCCTCTATCTAACACATTGTCTGTAGTATAAGCAAACAACTATCTGATTTTTCACATGCAAACTCAACTGCTTCTAGACAGGTATAGATCTTCCAATGGTACTGATGTGATCTGTTCAAATTCCTATAACAAATTCTAGAAGGTGGGATGAAGAGGAAAATAAATGGAAATTGCAGCTTTCCAATAACGTGGCATGATGACGCATCGTGTCTCAACAAAAATCCACTGAACCAGACGAGACACAGAAAAAGAAAGACAGAGAGAGCAAGAAAAGGACTAAGAAGTTGAGAAAAAGAGAGAGAGAGAGAGAGACAAAGAGAGGGGGAGATGGTTAGTAAAGTGTTAACAATATGCAAAGGCAAAAACACAGCAAAGATATTTTTCAGATATGCATTTACCCCTAGTACAGTGAGCGCTGCTAAAGACACATATTGCTTGGATTAAAAGGGAGAGGGAAGGAGGGGAGGAGAGAGGCTTTGAATTTTTTTCCATTGAGGTCAGTCTTTACTGCACTCAAAAAGCTCAGCACAAACAGCGCAGACTTCCACGTCTGAGCTGTCATTACTAGCGCTACTGCTTGCTATTTCTGAAAATAAAAGCTCACTACATGCTTTGTTTCCACTTTTTGTCCTTTTTTTTTTTTAAACCCAGGACTATTAGTAGGGAGGCTACCAGCTTCATACCAGCTTTAGTCATGACAGCACTGATCACTTGTTTACCCTGCAGATGTTCTGGCAGATGTTTTGAAAAACCTATTTTAATCCAGAATTATCTAGTCAGTCAAGCCTCAAGGATCATTTTAATTTGCAGTGTTTTAAGCAAATGTACTTGCTAAGGCGAAACTTGGGAAAAGGAAAAACTCACCTAGAATGACTTATGATGCTGATGCTTATTAATCTTTATTATTACCTTCTCCAACTTAGAATTTTCCACGCTGCTGTTCAATGATGCTGACTAGTGCTACCTGAAATGACACAGCAGGAATGTTTTCTTTCCAGGTTTCCCCACTTTCTCATCTGTGCATTCTGCTCAAATAGATAATAATGTTTTATGTTAATGCTAGTCCCACCATAAACACCATTGGGATTTACATGTCATCTTATTGGATCGCTGACTAAACCATACCAAGTCATAGAGCATCAGTAGCTACATTACAAATGGTTTGGCAAAACCTTCACTACTTCTACCTTGGATTTTCTTGATTATACTGTACACTATTAGAAAGTTAGAGTTAGAAAAAAAGCATCTTGCTTTTTTGTTTCCCAAGCTAAAACTGAAACCTCGCTATTGTCACTTATAGACTAACTGGCCAAAAAAAAGGGATTAATGTGTTTCAGCTGGCAACAATACTTTTAACCCTAACTGATGCACTTGGGCATCTTAAACAGCCATTTCAAAAGATATAACCCATAATTGTTGAAAACATTTTAATATGATTCACCACAGTCAAGGAAATGTCCTGCATCAAGCAAATAAAAGAACTAAGATTATTAGTTGCTGAAATTACCAGAATTGGAGTACCAACTGATCAACTGTTTGTGAAGGCACGTTATAACAACATATGTGTGAGCTTGACTTTTGCGGTTCCAGCACATTATTAAAACCTATAGGCGCCAGGCGTCCCACAACCCTGTACAGAATAAGTTCTATAGAAACTGAATGAGGGACTGAGGGTATTGTTGAACCATCAACAATAAATATGTCATGAATGACAATATTTGGAGATCATGTATGCTCTTAGTGAAGTTGCATCAAAAAATATAATAATAATCACAACTATACTAATAGTGAAAGTAAGAGCATTTCCACTTTCCACACACACAATAAGTGAAACCACAGTTTAGTGAAACTAATCAGAAAAGTCGACTAAAAGGAAGCATAAAGATTTGATTCTGGATTCTTTGATTCAGTGGAATAAGGTGCCTATTCCAGATCAATCAAAGGGAAGGAAGGGAAGCGCATGAAGTGTTGCATATTATGCATAGTGACCAGTGTATAACCCTCTGGAGGCAGTGTTATGGTCTGAGGTTGCTTTATTTGGTCAGGTCTCGGCTTAGCAATGTTATGTGGCAAAACAAATTAAGTCACATGATAACCTGAATGTACCGAATGACCAGGGTATCACATTTACCTAATGGCACAGGCATATTCCGTCACTCAAATGGTGAAAGAGTGATTGTGGGAACATGAGGAATAATTTTCACACATGAGTTGGAGACCTGACCTTAACTTTATTGAAGGTCTTTGGATGTGGTGGAGACTCTTCCATCTTGAATACAAGATCAAATGAATGTAGCACTGAATGCAAGTAAATGTTGTGATTTGTGGTTTCTTTATCATTTGCACTCATCAGCTGGTTTATAGCTCTGTCTTATACATTTGAGAACCTGCTGTATAATATAAGAACGTTCCTTATGATGTTGTTGCAGACCAGATGTTGCTGATCTGCAGACAATCTGTTTGTGAAGGCACATTATAGGACATAACAACATATGTGTGAGCTTGACTTTTTGGTTTAATTGTTCATTTCATACAGTAAACAAACAGTGTGTGTTTATTTGTTTAGTTTTTTTGAAAATCTGTAAAACAATCTCACATTTACATTATTTATAACATACATACTGGATTTACAGTGAAAGGCAGAAAAAGAGGAAATTCATAATACATCATGTGCATATTTAGGCCTGTCATTCTGTTCAGATATTTTTTGTAATGAAAATATTCATGTTATTATTGTTTTTTTCAGAGGATGACATCATGACTGCAGAGTGTTTGCTTTTGGCTTCCCAAGATTGAGAACTTGTGTTTTAACTTCAGCTCCTGTGGTCATCAGAGCTTTAGCCCAGCCCACTACATCCTTAAGTAAACAAAGACAGACATCTGGGTATAGTCAGCACCCCCTACCCCAGCACACACACACACACACACACACACGCACACATGTCTCTCACCGACACCATTTCTGAACCATAAACAGATTTACCCAAATGCTAAATGCACACATATGATCTGTCCAGATTCTTTGATTTTATCCTCATCCACCTTTTCAAATTGAGGACTAGTTTGTTGCAGATGTTAATCCAGCCAAAACAACTCAACATTTTAATCAGGAGACTTTTCACTTCTGGAATTTTGACTGTTCAAATGATGATACGTAGCTGAGATGTTTGGGAAAACCAGAGGTGGAAAGAGTAATAAAATTTTGTACTCAAGTACAAGTACTGTTACTTCAGTGAAATTTTACTTAAGTA
>JAQMYK010000008.1:11393719-11411153 GCA_030014345.1 Clarias buthupogon
GTGTGTGTGTGTGTGTGTGTGTGTGTGTGTGTGTGTGTGTGTGTGTGTGTGTGTGTGTGTGTGTGTGTGAGTATGTGTGTGTGTGTGTGTGTGTGTGTGTGTGAGTATGTGTGTGAGTGTGAAGGGGGGTGTACTGTATAGCAGCGAAAATAAGGTGTTCAATAGGAAATATTAGGTTGGTTGACTCATCCAGGTTGTTTGAATATGACATCACATCACTGCACTGCTGCAGATGGAGGACAAGAAGTGATTTTCTATACTGTATACTGTAGGAAGCACTATCACAAGCCCACAGTATGCCTAGGGTTTGTGTCTATATTAATCAGAAATAGGAAATGGTATTTTTGAACAGTTCTGCATTGCATTTGACATCTGTAAAAGAATAGCTACAAGAAACACCACATAAACTTCAATACACAGTACACAAAAGACAGATGAATATACTATATATACAGTATTATGTGTGTAGTGTATAGCTTATGCTGCCATGCGACTAGAATGAGATGCAATGACTCTGTCGTGTGATGATCAACAACTTTATTGCTGCTTTACTGGGCCTTTAAGTGTGCTTAATCTGTGTTAAAGCAAACAACCTTAACATTAACGTCAAGAGGCATTGTTGAATTGAAGACATTAAAGACGCAGCAGTGAATGTTCTTGAATGTTAATCCACAGGACAATAAAATAAAAGCCACGGACGTCATCCAACCACTTCAATTTGGTCAGCTTTCATACTTTTGGAATATAAGGAAATCTGGAGGACAAAGTTGTTTCATATTTTCCTTTTCATGTTTTGCTTGTCATAAGAGTCAAGTCATTGCAAACCAGCTATTTAATGTACAGTATGTTTACCTACACTCTGATAGTATAAGCTATATTATATAAGTGTGTTACAGTATGTAAATATAACTTTTATACTACTCACCCATTCAGTCATTGTATATACCGCTTTAGCCTGTATACAGGGTCGTGTGTCCTGGAGCCAAGGAGACGTGCCGGGGGATACCCTGGTCAGGGTGCCAATCCATCACAGAACACATACATACACACACATTCACATGATCATTCACATGTTTGAAAATGCCAATTAGCCTAATCTGCATGTGTACCACACACCACCACTAATCACTAATTTATTTTTATTATTGACTTCTGGAGACTTTTCTGGAGAAATACTGGGACTACACCCTGGATGGGATGGAAGACCATCATGAAGTACAGTACTATTCACGCACACTTATTCACACTGTCCAATTATTGCCATACTTATGGAAGGTTGGAAACTATGAAAGATTGAGGAAACACCACAGACGCAAGGACGGTATTTGCTAAAGTATTGGCTAAAAAAAACGATTTTTGAGAAGTTCAAATTCAAACCCTATTTATTCAAATGAATTTGAATGTAGTGTTATTTCCCCTATCACAAAAAAAAAACACACCACTAACAGTTCCTGTAATTTATAGTGGTATCGTGATGGCATTTTTATGAGCATCTGGCAGGGTGCTCCTGAAGTGTGTCAAAAAGTAGGCCAGGTGGGACAGGCGAGGTTGTAGAGCTGACGTTACTCCACATCTACAGTTTTCCGTGGTGGCCAAAAATATTGGGACAAAAGTGAAAATCAATGTTTTACTTTTTTTTTTCTTTTTTTAATAAAAACCTAAAACATATTGAAACTGTCTGGGCATAGAGTCAGAAAGATGCCTGCAGAGAGAGATCTGGTGTCACTTGCTCAATCCATGTCTGCTTGATTGCTTCCTGAAGATCATGGACAAGACGGTTTTTGTTGAATACTACTACCTTCTTCACCTTTGTCCAGGAGTTTTCTATTGGGTTTAGTTTTGGAGATGACCCAGGTCATGGGTAAAGAAGCTAAACACTATTGCTACATAGCCAGTTTTTTAGCACAACCCCTTCAGCCAGGCTGGAACTACAGTAAATAGTGAAATCACCTGTTTTGGCATACTGTACGTTGTCTTACTTTTGGCCACCAAACATTGGTCCTGAGATGCTTCATATCCATTATCGACCAATCAGCATGGCTCAGCTCGTTAGTATCCCATTCATTTTGTCATCACAAACTTAATGTTAAGCTTAGTTTACTTAAAGGTCAATAGGGGATGCAGAAGGTCATGCTGAAGGTGAATTTTAAAAACCCCCTCTGCTGGAACACAAGGCAAATTACATCACCGGCCAGTAGAACGTATAGACAGACAGCAGATGTTTGGATTCTAACAGAGTTATAACAGTTTTTTTCCCCTTCTTTTTACTATCTTTGAACAAATTGAAATAAAAGTAATTTGTTCTAATATCTATAAACCTACAACCTTCTCTGACCTCCTACTAGCCACCTAAACAACAGGACCCAGCCCATCCTCCACAAAATTGGCACGCAACATACTACTTAAAAATCTCACTCTCGTTCTCTCTAACCTCAGTTTGTGTAGTTTGCCTCCTTGCTTGTCCCTACCTGTCTGCAGCATAACTCAAGTTTTTCAATCAGCAGCCTGTTCTTCTTTTGGAAGAGGTTTTACACCAAAGTACTGCATGCTTTGCAAAGACGATGCCTAGTCGGATCCAAGTGTAACTTTTGCTTTCAGTCGTGTTACAGTCATAACAAAGTGAAAGTTTGTTTAGAAATAGTAAATACATATGGAATAGATACAACAAAAGTTGCACCCGAGGCACAATGATGGTCTGTTTTTACATGATGGCATTTTGAGCGTTTTAAAGTGTAAACCCAAAAGCTGAAATTCAGTATGAAGAGGAAATATAACAACAACAGCACAGTTACAATCATCTGTAACAATGCACTATGTATTTACACTACATAGTGCATTTTTAGAGAAATCCAGCAAACCAGAAGCAGTACTTGCCTGGAAAACTCCCTGAAATTAATTAACAAAGAAGCCTTGCAAGACTCTTCTTCTGGGTGACATGGGATTGAAGGATTTGATTTATTGTATGTAATATACACCATCCATCCACTCATGCATACTGGTATAGGGTCATAGGGAACTTACGGGGGCACAAGGACATCCTGAAAACCCCAGAAATAGGCAGGCAATATTTACTATCAACATAACCATAATTTCACATTCAGTGGCAGAATCACAACTACAGGGATATTTCACACAGCTGCATTTATTGGTTCACAGCATGACGCAGCCCACCCAATAATGTGGATGTTTTTTTATGGAGCTGCAAGTGTTCAGTAACACATTAAGGACTCCGTACTCAGTTTGTCAGGCTTATATGACTAATAATAATAATAATAATAATAAACATAATAATTGTATACACTTTATTGAATAATCACCGTGCTTCTTAACACTGGACACACTACCCACTGTTCTGAATTTTGAAATAACAAGCCGCATGCCAATAGACAAGCAGTTCATCAGACTGACATTTAGATGTTTATTTCTTGTCTAAAGAAGGAGGCGAAGGCAATTGAGGTTAAAGCAAAGCACCACATTGGAATCTTCTGCTCTGCTCCAGACGGCAGACAAATCCACATTCCAAATGGTCTTCGGAAAGAGATCTGAGCTTCCTTGGCTTCCATTCTTTCTTCTTCCTCACTCTTTAGATACACTCCTCCTTTCTCTTCCTCTTTTTTTCTCATTCTCCTTCCATCTCCTTCCTCCACCTCCTCTGAAACCCGATCAGACAAGTCATCTAAGCTTTCAACCAAACTAAAATGGACCCATTACCTCTTCGCCAGCCGAGGTTTATCCGTTTACCCTTAGGATATATGCTCTTTAGGGACTTAATACATCTCTCCCTTTAATATTTTCCATGTTTAATCAAATACAATTATGTAGAATTAAACAAGAATTGCAACTGCAGAAGCACAATGCGTGATGGAGATAGGCGGCAAAGGTATACTGCCCTCTTCTGGACTTGATGTGAATCCCTGAGGATATTTGCATCATATCAAGAAAATGCATGATCAGGGTTGCAAGAAGAAAAGAAGTCGAGTGTGAGTCGAGCGGAAAATGTGAGTGTACTTTGCCGCGTCACAACAAATATAACACAAATAAATTCTATATCTATTCATCCATCTGAGCCAGTTAGCTTTCTGCCTGATCTGTGCCAGGAGTGAGTGGGTGCATATAACCAGGCTTTTATGGAGGGGGAGGGGCACTGGGTTCAACCAGAGGCAAGGAATGGGAGTGAACATACCACGTAGCAGAACACACAGATCTGAGATCATAGGAGTTTTCTGTGAATATGGCTGAATTTGGACACCTGAAGGAAGAACTGATCTTAGATCAGAGTCAGTCATGGGTCTGGGAATGATGCAAGACATGACAGGGGGGTAAGAGAGAAAAAGATCAAATATGTTTTGTGTTATGGTATCAGTGAGGTATCAGGTTTGTATTTGAAAAAGAAATACAGAAGAGAGAAATACAGAGTCTTTGGATGGACATGGAAAAAGTGAATATGAGAGCAGATGAGAAAGCCACAAGGAATTGGCCTCTGCTTAACCACAACCATCTCAACAGTGTTGTACGCCTCACGTTCTCAAATAAACACAAAGAGACGGAACATTTCTTTGGAGTGCAGCGTTTAGTATATATTATAAGCTTCGCAAAGTGTTCAAAATGTCTGCTAAACATTTACCTACTGAGAAAAAAAAAGGATTTATAAGAACGGCAGACGATACTGCGGAGTTATTGGGAAGAATGCAAGAAGGAGATGGTTCCCATTCCATAGTAATTTAAATCATTCCACCATAAGGAATAAGAAAAAGGCTAGGTTTTTTTCCCACCCACATCTCAAACAGTGCAGTTTTTTAACCAAATAAGAGAGAAGCTGAGAGCAAAACAGAGCTCTGATTAGTTTTACAGCTGTGCCACTGAAGAAGACAGCACAAATTCCACACTAGAAGGATTCCTTACATTTGTTTTACTGTTTATATTATTATCCATGTGAGAAACTTGAATTCAAACAATTATTTATGCGTCTAAATTTATCGATTGCATTAACCTCAGGAGCGTCAGTAAAAGATGCAGTTTTTGTTGAAAAAGAAGAAACGAACAGAAAAAAACAAAAGAACAGGGGGACTAGCCAAAGAATCCCACGAGGTCAAAACAGTCCCAATCGAAATATACAAAGCAAACATTAGCGGGAACAACAAATAACTAACAGTGATCAATTGAGATAAATATAATTAATAACTGACACATTTTTTATCATTCACAGTAGGTTTCAGTAAAAGAAAAGAAGTAATATTTATTTGATCATATTCAGTTTCTATACAATATATCTGGAGATATTTTGCAATGCCGGCTTCCTGCAGAGTGATCATCGGCGTCCCGCTGGGCAGACATGTCCGGGATGGACCACAGGACAAGGCGAGAAAATTGCAGACTTAGATGCTTCTCCAGCATAAACACATCTATTCCCAAGAGGGAACAGAGCTAGTGCTGCCGTCATTCCATTAGGAATGAAACACTGGACTGGGGGAAGTGACATGCTTTCTTTTGTCCTTCTCATATTTCAACATGCAAATATATAACAACTTTATTATTCACATTTATTAGTAGAAGTATAATCATGTAATGCTCTTTTCCTGTCTAGATTTTATAATGTTTTTCTTAACCACTTTTCTTAAGCACAAGTTACTCACTCACCGACTATACCGCTTTATTCTGTATTCAGGGTTGCAGAGACCTGGAGTCTATCCCAGGAGGCTTAGGGCACAAGGCGGGGTACACCCTGGACAGGGTGCCAATCCATCACAGGGCACATACATATACTCATTCACACACTATAGGCAATTTGGGAATGCCAATTAGCCAAACCTGCATGTCATTGGACTGTGGGAGGAAACCCACAAAGCACGGGGAGAACATGCATTCCATGCACTCCATGCATACAGAGACGGGAATCGAGCCTGGCCGGGAATCGAACCTGGACCCTGGAGGTGCAAGGCGACACAGCTAACCACTACAACACTGTGCCGCGTAAGCACAAGTTAATTGTAAAAGAATATATTAGCTCTATGTAGGCAGGTATAAATGAAATGTGTTACAAATCACTTACTTACTCATTCACTCATGTGTACAGGATCGTGGGAGGCCGGGAGCCTATCCCAGGAGACTTAGGGCACGAGACGGGGTATACTCTGGACCAATCCATCGCAGGACACACATATTCACACAGACATATTCAAGTGTGACAGGCATTTCGCACTAATGTAACAGTAGGCAGCAGCATCTACGGTGAAAATGGATATGTAAGGCCAAGGCTCAGCCAATATAGATCATTTGTAAATTTCTCTTAATGAGTGAGTGAGTGTGTGCTTGTGTGCCCTGCAATCGATTGGCACCCCATGTCATACCCCAAGTGTGATGTGGTTCGGAGGAAACACGTGATAGTCTTCAGCCCTCCCGACTGAGTGGTAGTGGTAGCCTTAATGTGGGAGCCTCCTAGTGATCGGGAGGAATTGGAAACGACTAAATTAGGGAGAAAATCAGGGAAAAATCTCCCTCAAAAAAGGGGGAAATTTAATTAATTTCAGTAAAGTGGGCCATACCAAAATCCCAATTTCAGGAGCTTTGTAGATCTGAGTGCATAGGCTTTTGATAATGGGGTACTGTATTAGCCTGCTCTCATACTCTTACTCATAGCACTCAACACTGCAGTAAGTAAATTCATAAAAGATTTTAAGAGGTCACTGTTTTGTGAATTTGTGTAGTGATGTCTGTTTCTTTGCTCCATCTCTCTCTCATCTCTTATTCACCAAAAAAAATTAAAATATTGCAATTATTGAATTAAGCCTTCCACATTCAGGCAAAAAGGCTTCACAATCCTTGGTGCTGATTTAGTACCAAAACCTAACAGACAGAGATTTTTTCTAATCATAAAACATCATGATAACAGATATACACCATACTTAAATACAAAGCATAACTGTCATAGAGAACCAGTTGTTTTTGTAGAGCTTAGTTGTACATTTGGTGGCTTGGTGGCTCAGTGGGGATCCAGCTCCAATCTCCTGCTCACGTGTCCAATCTCACTTTTGGACTGTGTGCGAGGAGTTCTCCCTGTGTTTTTTGGCTTTTCTCTCAAAGTACAAAGATGCGATATTCAAACTGCCTGTAGTGTAAGATTCGGTATGTAAATTTGGTTGTGTATCTGTTGGCAGCACTTCAAATGTGTCCTCCATCTTGTTCCCTGAGATCCCTGGATAGGATAAGCAGTGTGAAAAAAATCATTATGCACCAATTTTCCATAAGGTTGGCCTCTTGTGCCACCAAAACGCCTCTGACCCATCAAAGCGGGGACTCGACAAGATCTTTAAAGGTGTGCTGTGGTCTCTGACACAACAATGGAAGTTGTGAACTGGGGTCTGCATGAACATCCCACAGATCCTTGACTTTATTCAGATCTCAGAGGCCGAATCATTCATCACTGACCAGGTCACCTTTATGGGTCTATGGTCCAATTCTGGTGCTCACATGTCAATTGTAGGGGCCTTCGGCAGTGAACAGGGCAGTGAAGTCTATGCAGCCCCCATTACAAAGTAAGCTGTGATGCATATTGTCTTCTGAAACATTTCTATCATATCCAGCATAAACTTTCCAGCAATTTAGGCTACAGTAGCTCTTCTGTGGGATCGAACCAGACTTCACTCACTATTCGCATCAGTGAGCCTCCACGCCCATGACCATGCCACTGTTTGATCGTCTGTCCTTTCTTTAACCTCTTAGGTACTAACCACCGTATGATAGGAAAATCCCACAGGACCTGATGTCCTGGAGACAGTCTGACTCAGTTAATAACTGTCCTGATTTTGGCTCTCAAAACCATTCACGCTGCTTTCAAAATTCAAATTTTGTGAACTGACTGTTCACTTGCTGCCTAATATCCAACCTTGCCACATGGACCATTGCACAGAGATAATCAGTTGTATTTCTCTCACTTGTATTAGTTTTAATGTTGTGGTTATTTTATTTATTAAACATTTAATGTTTTCTAATTGGTAGGTTTTGGCATTAAGTACTATTTACATTTCCTGGGAATTTGGGTATGACAATGCAGAAGAACAACACACACACACACACACACACACACACATTGCGAGATAGTTTCTTGAACTACACTAATAACTTTTGTACACATAAAATAATTCTTTTAAAATAATTTTTGCCGTTGCTGAGTCTACGCTAAGGCTCTAACACACACCCTGCTGCAAAACCACGCATACTGGAAGCAGCTGTAGTCACTTGGCCGCTGTACAGCTGGAAGTCTCGTCAGAGGGTCAAACTAGCCAGCTAGCATACCCATGGGATAACCACATCTGGGGAAGAGAGCAAGAGCGGAAAAAGATCTCAGACATATCCCAATTTCAGTATTCCTAGCTCTCTCGCTCTTTCTTTCTTTCTGAGAGAGAGAGAGAGAGAACATTCCTCTGCTGATATAAAGCAGGAGATTTTCAAAACACATCTTCACACTGGGAGCTGGGGTTTTTGGACATGTGATCTTTTCTCCGCCATCTTGTGCAGCACATGCTGAAAATATGGCTCTTCGGCAAACCTAAACTGTGTATCCGGTCCAGGACAAAGCTCACGTATTACCTGAGTGAAAGGATAAAAATTTATAAAGCTGAAACTTTGTATGTATTTTCACAGTCTAGAAAGTCAAAACTCCAAGACGCCGTAACTTAAAATCATCCATGTTGGAACCTGGCTATAAGAGACAAACAGATGCTTTTTTTCCCCCAATACTCCCTGCCCACCCACTTTTTGCTCTCACAGCCCATCCCATATTTCTCTCTTAGACTCTCATCCTATTTCGTTCTTTCCCTCTGTCAGACTTACTGCCTGAGACACAGTGTTATGATGTAGAGAGCATTAATTAAAATAAACCTCAGGGGACTATATATATCCAGAGAGTCAAGCAGACACAGGCTAATTACGTGTTGCGGTAGGCTGTACATGCGTGGCACACAACGTTCGGGCCAGCTCTCACCCTCACTACGCTGTGAGCAGTGTACTCCTGCCCACGCTCCTCAAACACTGAGCATGCTCAGCAGGAGCACCTTAGGAGCAAGAGTTCTGGGAAGACTTTGTGATACATCCCACTGACATGCTGAAACACATCATACTGTATCTCTGAGACAAATCCTTAACCCATTTTTACAGGAACCAGAAAAAACTGTTTTGACCTCAGTGAAACAGTACGCAACAATTTTAAGTTTACAATAAATTGCCAAAAACACTCCAAGTTTAGTGCAGTCTTTCTTAAAAAGAAAAACAATTATCCAGTTTTTGTGAAATGTGCTGAACTATAAATGTTATTGTACAAGGGGTGTTCAAGTCAAACAGGAACTTTTGATTGTACAGAATTACAGGACAAAATTTTGAGAGTAAAAACTACCTTATTTCTCTATATAATTCCCTGCTACACTAGTACACTTATCCCAGTGTTTCACTAGTGCTTGTAAACCATCAAGTTTTCTCAGTATGGAAAAGCCAGGATCGGACTGCCTGCTTCACCTCTAAAATGCTGGCCTCCCAGGAACTCCTTTATTGTCCCAAACATGTGGAAATCACTTGGAATATGGTCAGGACTGTACATGGGATGTAGCCCTTCTCTACCCTCGTGCCTCTGCAGCTATATCCGTTTTACTTTGTTTATTATGTGAAGTAAAGAAATAAAAAAAGATTTGATCAGAGTTACTTTTAAGTCTACTGTATTGTATTGTTAAGGCACCATACAGTACGTATACGTAAAGTACGTAAAGTACATGGCATTGTATTTAGTTTGTCTCTGGGTTTTCAGCTGTCCTCCTACTTTCCAGGGAAAACATGCCAGTAGATGCATTTGTTGTGCTGAACTGCTCCTAAGTTTAAATGTGTATGTTCATGATGTCATTTGATGGATCAGAATGTATTCCAACTCATGTCCATTTCTTTTAGAGGGTTTCACAGCTGCCCTAAATATGAGAAATCACTTACTAAAAAATTAATCAGATTGCAGAATCAAGGCTGCAAAACTTAACAGATCATTGAAGAGTCAAACACGTTCATACAGTCTTATATGTTTTTTTTCTCCACTTGGTCTTTCCGCTAAATTAGTTAACACACCCACACCTAACATTTTACAGGGAGTCCTTAACTTTCAAGATTCGATCATCATAATACTATGCACAATATTTCAGATTTTGAAATATATTACATTTTGTCCAAGGAAGTTATAGCTCATTGGTCAAGGCATTAGATCTTTAATCCACATCTACTAAGCTTTAAGCCAATTGGCATTAAAGTGTCAGACAAATACGGATAATGTGTATTAATTTGTTTTTTAAAAAGCACAATTTCAGACTAGTCACACATCCCAAACTGCATACTATGCACTCAGTAGGATGTTTATTATTAGCATTTGTATTGCATTTAAGTAAAGTAGTATTCAATGTAAGAATAAAGTCTTAGATATCTAGTTGAATGTTATGGAAGAATATGTGTGAGATCAAACTTGCATCACTCGCATCGCAAGTCATGTTTAAGCTAGTGTTAGGAGGATTGAGTTCTTCATCTGAGTTCACAGTATCACAGATCCATGTTATAAATTCTATATAGCGCAAGCTATCCACTCTCTCACTCACTCATTCATTCTCTATACCTCTTATCCTGTACAGGGTCGCTGAACACCTGGAGCCAGGGCACTACGCAGGGTACACCCTGGACGGGCTGCCAATTGCAGGGCACAATCACTAAAAAACTAACAAAATATTTAATCTTAGCTAGCTAACCAAATTAGTAGAGCCAGGATCCTCAATCTTATCCCCAGGACTATTTGTTTGCTGTCTTTTTTTTCTAGCCAAGAAATAAATTGTGGGTAAATTGTGGCCATAAATGGATGCACATGGCCGGAAAGAATATTCAAATATCCTGTAGAATTCAAGTCATGATTGATTGGAATTAATATTCCTCACCCCAATACACCACCTCCACCAGCCTGTACTGTTAAATCAAGGCAGGTTGGGTCAATCAATATATGCAGCTGACAAATTCTAACCCTATTATCTTCAGATTCATCAAACCAGGCTATGGTTTCCCAGTCTTCAGCTGTTCAATTTGGGTGAGTTTGTTTCCCCGATAGTGTCACATCCTTGTTCTTAGCTTTCTAAAGTCACTTTCTTAATTTCTAAAATACTCATACAAGCCCAACTGACACCAGCAACCATGACAGTTAAAGTCTCAGAGATCCCCCATTCCCCCCATTCTGTTGTTCGAAGTACATGACGAATGATTTTATTATTCATCATAAAGCATCTCAGCCGTCTTGAAAGTGTCTGGCCCCACAAGTAAATAACCTCACATCCCAAAGACAATATTTTAAAATCGAAAGTAGCGATCCTCAGACACCTTGTCGGACATATTGTTTTCTGTCCAAACAATGTAACTTTGAAAGTTTTAGCTTCACACCACTTTCCTTTTAAATGTAACAATAACAGCACAGCTTCCAATGTCTACAGTTATTGTCAGTCTTCCAACTGGACTGTTCACCCCTTATTTTAACTTCCAACGAGAAAGCAATGAAATAACTGTTATTTACACATACTATTTATATGAAAACATGACATGTACACTTTGCTGTAAAGATTTTGCTCTAGAGTGAATCACGTAGAACTCTGCTGTTTTTTCTTATACTTTTATGTTTGGCAAAGTTTTTAGTAGATTCCAGAGCGAGATGGTGTTCATACACACCATGAGCAGAGTGGAGCAGACCGAGTGTAACGACTTGCAGAAGACTACAAGCACACTCAGCCGCAGTAAAACACTTGAATGGTACAAGCGGTTTAAAGAAGGCCGTACATCCATACACCCGCTACAGTCTTTACATATAACTTGTCATGAAATTGTGGAAGAAATACCTCTGTCTGGGGGAACTGTACACACAATAATTCACTAATACCACTTGCGCGTTACAGGACTTTGCCACAACCACTGTACAATCCTGACCCCTGTAAGTGATTCCTACATTTTTGGTCCCTTAAAGAAGTTCCTGGGAGGCCAGCGTTTCAGACATGAAGCACTCATTCTGATTATGGCTCTGGCATACTGAGAAAACTTTCTACCTTGATGATATCCAAGCACTAGTGAAACACTGGGATAAGTGTATTAATCTAGCAACGGATTATGTTGAGAAATTAAGGTAGTTTTACTGTTATAACTGTGCTGTGTTATTCTGCACAATCAAAAGTCCTGGTTTGACTTGAACACCCATCATGAATGTACAGTAGTGAATTATCCGATATTTCCCAAAAACAGGAAGAAAAGAAATTTAAAAATAAACTACATTCACTCCCCAGCATTTGCTTTAAAAAAAATCTATTTTATGTCCTGTAAAATTATTTCATATTAAAAATTAAGAGGAAATCTCCCGTATGTATAATAAAAAATATTTAAAGCTACATTTACAAGGACATTTTGGAATGTATTTGGAATGTAATACCTGCAAGGTATTCTGCGGGTAAATATGCTACTGTAGGTGAGAGAATCCGAAGCATAATGTCTCACCTGGGTTATACAGTCCTTGCTTTCTGTCATAGAATGCTGCCATCTGGTGGTAATTCTACATACCATTACTTTATGGCAGAGGGAGAAAGACAGAAAAGTTGCATCTGCACAATATTTGACCAATTTATGTAGACGTGACCCTCATAAATCACAAATGATTTTCAAAGTATTAGGAAAGAAGTTTCACAAAAACCCAAATAGTCATCACTGAATAAATTCACAGACAAAAGTGAATGTATGATGGTAGCCATGGGGTTGTGCCACGAAAAATTCTCTTGATATTTCCCAAATAGGGGAGGAAGTGGATGGATATGAAAAAGGAATCATATTTTTGGTAATTGTATTAGTTTTAAAACCTTGAGGAAGCTTGTTTGTTGTTGATTCTCAGATAAATGCATAACATTAATAACATTTAGAACCTTTTCAGAACCATTGATCATTTTACTGTCTGTGGAAATCCATACACACAATTATTCACGAACACCACTTGCCCCAGGACCTTGGCTGGGAGTTTCATCCAAGTCATTTCCACTTGGAAGTTTGGTCAATTAAAGGAGTAAAGCAGACAGTCCGATCATGGCTCCAATGTACTGAGAAAACTACCTTGACGGTATCCAAGCACTAGTGAAACACTGGGATAAGTGGCTGTGGCAATTGTGGTTCAAGTTACGGCTCTTGGTTACTGATCGGAAGGTCGGGGGTACAAGCCCCACCGCTACCCATTTGTCACTGTTGGGCCCTTGAGCAAGGTCCTAAAATGTATCTACTCCAGGGCGCTGTATCCAGGCTGACCCTGTGCCCTGACCCCAGCTTCCCAACTGGAACATGCAAAAAATAATAATAATAATAATTTCACTGTGCTGTAAGGTACGTGACAAATAACTAAATCTTCACACTCTAAAGTGCATTAGTGCAGCAGGGAATTATATAGAGAAATAAATGTAGTTTTTACTGTCATAACTGTTTGACTTCAACACCCCCCATGGAAAAAAACTAACAAGCTGGAACTGAAATCAATCTAAAATGTTTAATCGTAGTAGTGTTGGTGAAAGATCCATCTGCAGCCAGGCATCCTAAACCAGAGACAACCAGTTTTATTTTCTTGATAAAGGGCTCAGAAATGGTCTGTAGTGTCAGGTTCAGGTTATTCATGAGCCAGTGCTGCTCTCTAGTGGTCAAAAATCTCAACCTTCACATTCAATTGCTTGATGTTTTAACTAATACAGCAAAGAATGAACAACAAATAAATACAAAAAATACCTTTTGTATGCTGTAGCTTTACAATTTCCATTCACTGATTCGAAACCTGTTCTAGCATGACAATGTCTCTGTGAGATGCGTAAAAAAAATGTGGTTCACCACTGTTGGTGTGGAAGAACTCTAACTGTGGAATGAACTGTAACACCAGCTGCAACCCAGACATCCTCACCTAACATCACTCACAGTATGCTCTTAAGGCCCAGAGTGGCATCAAGTTATTTTTAGTGTGTCAAAATATGTTACCCTTAAACAGTAGTCCAAAGATTGACTTACATAAAATAAATAAATTAAAATTAGGTACTATATGCAATAAATAACTGTCAGCGTGATGACTTGTTGAAGCATGAAAATAAGTATTTGTATATATTTTGCATGTTTGAATATCTTTTAGTTTTATATAATTAATGTACTTTTTAGACATCCATCCATCCTCTATACCACCAGGGTTGCAGTGTACTCTATTATATTTTATCCTAAATATTTTTATGTAAATATTTAAAGATAGGATTACATCAATCCAATAGGACTGAATTAGTCTCTTTTTTTTATTTTCTCGTTACAGAAACATTAGCTCTCACTAATACTGTACAGTAGTAAAATAAAAATAACATTATTTCACACCTTTTCCAGTCTTCACTACCAGTTTGGTGTACCTGTGCCAACCGTAGCCTTTAATTCGTGTTCTTGACTGACAGGAGTGGTAACACAACTGAGTTTTATGCTGTATCTGAGATGTGCTTCTCCTTACTCCGTGTAGTTGAAAACAAGGATTATTTTAGTTGATGCAGTCTCACTATTTTCTTTGTTTTCATTAATAAGGGGTTTCAACCTTTTTTTTAGTAAACGCTATAAAGTTCTGTGCATAAAGAAGACAAGAGATCAGTTTCTGAAAAACAGCATGTAAACGAGTATATCTTGAACTGGTTAAAATGATAATTCAATAATCATATTCAATTATTCATGCCTTACCCACCAAAAAATAATAATCTTACTTTACATAACAGACAAATTTAGGAATGTTTCATTCCATCAACTATGCATCTTTTTTGACTGCATTACATCCACTTTATTAGTGTATAACCAATAAGTGCTTTGAACAACGCTTCAAGTGAAATATAAAGAGTGAACCCTTAATATATAAAGAGTGAATCTTTAAAACAATTAGAAAAATACTAAACAATCTATAAACACAGCCGTTATTCCCAAAATTCTTTTCTTTGTTTCATAATTAAAAAAACAACAGTGTATTAATTTGTCAGTAGTATGTGAAATCCAGTTAAAAATGCAAACAAATGCAAATTTCATATCAATGAATTCAGGTGAAACCTTAAAGTTTTTCTTTATTGTCATCTTTACACACTGACAGAACCACACGCTACCACATGAATGTGCTCTGATTTGATCTGCCATTAACAGAAAGTACACGTTAGATAAACAGCTCATCAAGTACCTGTGTATTGGTTTAATGCCTTAGAGCCCATGCAAAATATCTACTCCAACCTGATATTCTGCTCCATGACTTCAAGACAAATAGTCCTTAATTATCTCTGCTTTCCCATGTGAAACATCACATACAATAAGATACAGCACTTTGAACCAAGAAATTCAGGAAAATACTGAGGGGGAAAAAAAAGAAAGAATGTAGACTAATGTAACGTGTAGAATAGTTGTGCATCAATACAGCATTGCCCGCAATATATAACGTAAACCTACCAAGTACATTTTCCTGATATAAAATATAAATGAATGAATAATTTTGCAACAATGTTTTTTTGAGTCTAACTATCAGACATTGTAGTGCTACAGACCAAATTAGTAACTTGCGTGACTGTCAAACACTGTACAAAAGTTTTAAGCCACCCTTTATGTCTTCATATATTGCTTCCAAAGAGCCAGGCTTTCCTGTACTTTTAGTGTAGTTTTGAGGAATAGTTGTCCAGGCTACCTGGCTTACATTTTTGGCACGGTTTTGGATCTCAGTTTCAGGGGAATGCTTTTTGATTGTTAAGCAACACAGTGTGTACCATTTAAGCATAAAAACATCTAAATTAAGACATGAACCAGTGAGAAACAGGTGTACCAGAGTATACTGGTGATGCTAAATGTGGTTGAAACAAACGAGAGGGGAACTGAGGTTGCTGCTGAAGATGTTACACAAAACAACCAATTTCTTAATTGTATCTTTAGGCACTTTGCAGACTCTCACAGTGAAACTTTTGTTCCAATTTCTTTAAATTAATATACATACAGTAATTGAATTCAATAAGAGGAGAAAAAGTGAGGAGTAGCTTAAGACTTTTGCACAGTATTGTAGCTATCAATAAGGCTGTCATAACCAGTCACCTTGACCATTTAGTATCAAAATATCATCATAAAAATAATAATAAAAAAAAAAAATCGGTGAATAATTGCTACAGTTTCGTAATTCACAAATGGTCAACAGTTTCACAGTGTACCACTGACACCATCTGCTAGAGCTTATACTGTAAACATTTTTAATAAGAAGGCTTAACACCCTGTATTTACAGCTGAATGTCCTGTATAATGACCTGTACACCTGCTATGTAAAAGCAGGACTGTCAGAATGGCTGAACTGTTTCTAAAATCAAAGCTGAATGAAATCTTGCAAACACCAGCAGGAACCCCACTCTAACCAACCACAAGCTTTAAAAATAATGCCCCCCATCGTTGTCATGTAAAAGGCACACAGGCATGCCTATGCTGAAATCCAGGGTGTGAAATGAAGAAGGAGTGTTTAAGACCCCACGGGCGCCTGCTGGATAGAAGTGTCGTTCTCAGAGTTTTCGCAGAACGATTCTGGGAGTTGCTTGGCATACTCCACCAGCTCGTATGACTCACGAATATCCGACAGGCCAAACCAGAACACAATCCAATGGCCGTTGGCGAAGCTTCCATCACAGTGCTTGAAGTACCTGAGGAATTAAATTTGGGAAGTTTGAGAGAATGAGAGGATAGAAAACTAAGGCTGGACTTAAAAAGTAAGAAGAAAAACCAGAAACAGGAATTTTCTTCACTAAAATTCTATCCTAACTGTTCTTCCTCATCCAAAGTTCATTATACATACAATCTGGATACAAAATGAATAGTACAGTGTCTTTAAACAATGTGTTGCTATAGAGCTCTTGTAGTCACATGATCCACAATCAAAACATTCACTATTTTATCTGGTAATCATGCCTGCTGAAGAGAATACTGCCAGGCCAAATAATAACGAATCCCTGGCTAAATTCATCTCACAGATTTTACTGAACACATAATGATGTTAAATGTTAAGAAATTTTAGTCATTAGATATTATTGATCTTTATCAAGCTTCATCTGTTCATTCTAGTATTTTCTAGTACAATGTACTGTCAGATTTATGACCAGTCATTCAAAATTTCTCAATACCAGTTCCTGAATGATACTTTCTCCCGATAGCAGGTTTGGAAAATCCATTTTACCAAAAGGAGAAATACATTCGTTACACACTCTCCTACATGCAGGGGTGATAGCGTTCCGGCACCACGCCGGATTTCCGGCGTACTGTGGCTGCGGGGGAAAAAAAAAATCAGGTTCGCGGATATTGATCTGTCATTTCTCTAGATCTGAGATGCGCAGGTCAGAGAGCAGCTTTAACG
>JAQMYK010000008.1:11415230-11432376 GCA_030014345.1 Clarias buthupogon
TTCGCCTGCCATGCGGAAGGCCCGGGTTCGATTCCCAGCCAGTGCCCAAACCCCCCAGCCACTGGATGCAGTGCCCGGTCCCAAGCCCGGATAAAATGGGAGAGTTGCGTCAGGAAGGGCATCCGGCATAAAACCTGTGCCAAGTTGTTGTGCAGACTGGATATTCCGCTGTGGCAACCCCTTGCCGGGAGAGGCCGAAAGACCAACAACATATATATATATATATCGTTCTGAAAACATAAAGCACTATTGTGTGTGTCGCCCATTATTTTAAAACATAGATCTCAAAGGATTAGATTAGTCAGAATAAGAAATATTGGGATATTATGTGATAGACCTGCCACCACCATGCACAGTGTTAGTTTTTCCACCACGCACAGCGTTTGTATTTAGGACAAAAAGTTACACCTGACTCACCTTTATGACTGAAGAGTTCAGTGAGCAGCGTGTTAGCTGAAGTGATGACTGCTGAGCTCTCTGGAGAGAGCTGGTTAAGGAGATGAGCAATAGCGCTGACCTGCCTGCGCTCCAACACACTCAGCCACTCAGCTGAGGACAACAGCGGCAGGTCACTCGGCAGGGACACAGAACCGAGTACCTAACACACAACACATTGTTTAATTTGTGCCAAGTGGCTGATTAGACCAGGCATGGTCCTGCACTTTGTAGGCTTAACTTGTATAATATGATTTTATGGTTATGTGTGTGTGTCATTTCATCTACTATTGTGTTATTACTTTGCATTATACGTAACGATAGTGTTTGTGTCTGTTTACCACCTTTTAGAGGTTTAAGAGATTTACATCTCTGGGGACTTATTGTACTGTAATTTACCTACAGTATTTTACACACTTTAATTTACCACTAAACTTACCTTTAGGTTCTGGTTAAGGAGTCCCCCCCAGCTATTCAGGAACATGACTTTAAGGGGCTGAAGAGCTCGAGAGATGGCTACAGTGACGTCGACTGAATTGAGAAGAGTGGAGCAGCCAGATGTATCACAGCCCACAGGGCACACCAAGGGAATGGCATCACAGTCCAGACTCCACTGAAGTAGGGTTGTATCTACGACGATGGAAGCAGCAGCACTAACACACAGACAAAGAGGAACAAGCAGAGAGGTTTCCACATATACCCCAAAATGTTACATGACACATTACATGTGCTGACTAACACCAACCTGCTCCTGTGTTGAGGCTCCTGAAGTCGCAGCATTGACTCGGCACTAAAGAAAGGAATGACGCTGGCCGAGCTGAGATGCAGTGCCTCGGCAAGAGCTTGGCAATATTTAATCAGTACAGTCCTGCTGTCAGAGGAAACGGGCCCATCTGGCACACAGTTTTCTTTCATCAGCTCAGGAGGAAGCCCCATTACCACCACGGTCTTCATGTCCATGCGCTGCAGGAAGGACAAGCCGAATGCCAGGCTCTGCACCATCTCACAGCTCTTGAAAACCGAAGGGTCGATCTGGACACAAGACATGAAATGTTAGTTGAGTTCTGCTGTGCCAAAACAGGCCATGTATTTATTTGTATGTCCACTTATGCAGACATATCCTGGCTTCCCTGTGTGTACACTTTCTGCAAAATTTCATCACAGTTTATTATGTTGTATTTGACTAAATCAGCAGGAGACTGTATAACTGTTTAAAGGCAAAGTATTACATGCTAAATGGCACATCAGGTGACAAATACTCCCCACCCTGGAGATATATACACTATTAAGTTAATTAAGTTTTTCATTATCATTCAAACACTAAGGGCAATTTAAGATTGTCAATTAGCCTAACCTGCAAATCTTTGGACTGTGGGTGGAAACTGGAGTACACAGAGGAAACCCTCCAAACATGGGAGGAACATGCAAACTCCATGCACACAGGATCAACCCCTCAATCCAGGAGGTGCAAGGCAACGAGTGCTAACCTTAGATATTTATTATGGGTAGTGGTTTTTCATATATCCGAGCTTGTTAGAAAGCTGTGGGCTAGGAAACTTACTCAAGGGCCCAACAGTGGGACTTGAATCGAAAAGTAGTAAATGTTTATATAAAAGTTATGTTTTTTACAGAGCTAATACTTGCCTTAGGAATTTGCCATTTTTGCACACAGTTCTTAAATATTTCCAGTTTTCAATGTACTTATTATAATACAAATCTTTACCTCATTAAAGTAATTTTTGTGGCTGTCGAAAACACACAGTTATTTCTACAACAACAACAGAAAATTAAACTATTTAGGAAAAAGTAAATGTCCAATGCTTTAACAGTTTTTTTTTTTCAGGAGAATAAGAAAAATTATTATTATTAAATTACTATAAAAGCACATTCAATTTCAGACTCATATCAAATGTGTCCGAGATGCAGTTTTTCTCTAACTCTACCCGAGCCACATAGCAGCTCATGTTCATCTATAACTGCAACCAACAAACCAGAACATTAACAACTGAAAATGATTACTACGGTATTATTATTATTATTAGTTGAAGTGATGTGAATTGGAATCATTATATTACTAAATATTCCCATAGTCCTAGCTTTGTTGTACAGCAGACTGATGTATACTCGCTGGTCATTTTATCAGTATTTCTGCCACACAAATGCACTTAATGAACACAGAGTACACAGTTTGTTGTTGCATTTCTCTTAAGCATGTTCATCAATAAAAAACAAAAACAATTACAAGACTACCAGTGAGCAGAGATTTATCATGAATGTTGTACTGTGGGTGAGATATATTATATATTCCTCTTTTTGTAGGCATTGTGGTCTGTCCAATTTTCTAATCTAAGTGCAAGACTATTATGAACATTTACCTGTTTAGTTAAGGTGGAAGACTAACTAAGCAGCTCAGTGCTCGAACAGCTGGTTGCTGGTCAGATTAAGTGAGTCCGTACTGAGTGACTGAGGCTCGTCTGATGTCAGTTTGTGTCCAGCTGACTCTCACTCACTCACTCACTCACCTCGATCACGGCGAACGCAGGCGCTTTGCACACGTTAGCTCGCTGAAATTGCGTCAGCCAGTACCGAGCCTCCCGCGGATCCCCGCCGAGTTCATTGAGAAACGCTTTGACGTCCCGGTAGACCAGCGAACGGTTCGACCACACACCTCGCTCCGACAGCGCGTTGAAGTTGGGCGCGTCGAGCTGCGACTGAACGGGAATCTTGTTCGTCTGCACGGCGGGAGTGACGGACAGCATGCGCCGCTGGATTTTAGCGAGTTTTCGCTGACCCGAGTTCTGCTGCGGCTGAGCCAGAGGCGGCGCAGGCTTGGACAGAAACTGCCCGGCCATTACAATAGCCCTACAGCCAGCCGCCCCGCCGTTTACTTTCGCCATGAGTCACTCAGAGTAAGCCGTGTCGGGTGAAGGGAACGGGCTTCTCTCTCCTCATAGATATATGCTCTCTCCTAGCTGTCAAATTCGCTCGTGCTGTGCTATGCTATGCTAGTTCAGGCTAGGTTCGCGAGCGCCACGGCGCGAAGGCGTGGCAATAGCTCGGTAACCGCGCCTCAGAATCAGGAAGCCCCTGGAGTATCAGGGCGGGGCTACACTTCAATCATGTTTCAGCATGTCGGGGCGGGGCTACACGCGTGTAGCTCCGCCCCGACCCTAATACGTGCTGCCACCATGTGGTACATTCGAGTACTTATTTTCCTGTTTTTGTGGAAAAATCTGTCTGCACTATGTGGACAAAATTATTTGGCCAAACCTGTTAATTATTGAATTCACCTCTTTCAATCAGGCCCCTTATCCCCAGAGAAGAGCAATCTTAATGCAATTTTAATGCCCATCGAGCACCTTTGGGATGAACCGGAATGCAGATTGTGAACCAGGCCTTCCCATCCAACATCAGTACCTGGCCTCATAAATGCTCCACGGAATGACTCCAAAATCTTGTGGACAGCCTTCCAAGAAGAGTGGAAGATGTTATAGCTGCAAATTGAAGTATATGTATTTGGATACAATGTAATTGCAGGTTTGGCCAAAAGGTTTTGTCCATATAGTGTATATAAAATCTCAAACACAAGGCAAAGTATGAAATGCTTTCATTACACTTTTTATGCAGCTAATACTCACCTTGACATTTTCAATTCTTTTTCCCATTAAAATCATACTTTTTATGAGAAAAACATCAGTTTGTTTAACTACTGTACACCCGAATATTTTAAGAAACTACTGTATTTAAAGAAAAGTAAATGTTCAATGCTTTAAAACAGTATGTTTCCAGGAGAACAAGTGAAGTGATGCAGAAATACTTTACAGTACAAGCTGTGCTAGCTTCATACTCATACCAAATGTGTCAGAGGTGCAGTTCTCCAGAAACTCTTTAATAGCCGAGCCACATCGCAGCTCATGTTTATTTATAACTATAACCAACATACAAGCTCATTAACAACTGAAAATCACTCACTCACTCATCATCTATATCACTGTATCCTGTGTACATGGCTGTGGGGGGTTTGGAGTATATCCCAGGAGACTTAGGACACAAGGCGGGGTACACCCTGGACGGGGTGCCAATCCATTACAGAGCACACACACATAGTACAGGCAATTAGGGAACGGCAATTATCAAATCTACATGTCTTTGGACTGTGGGAGGAAACCCACAAAGCACAGGAGGAACATGCACACTCCATGCACACAGGCCCGAGTCGGGGCAGCACTAAGTCAGCGTGCTGCCTATCTAACTAACAAAGTCTCTGTGATCCAGGTGTTGATTTCCCACAACCCATAGTTCATTTATTATCTTTTAATATCTGACCATTTATGACAATAAGGACACTTCACAGAGTCATTACTGTACTGTGTGAAACATTTAATGAGATTTTAAATCCTTAGTTTCTTTACTGATAAACACGGTGCAGAGTCAAAGACCCACCCCGATTATTATGAAAAAAATCCATCCTTTTTACCCCAAAACAGTAAAGCAGTAATCCTATTACTAAAATCTTCCTAAATATTAAGAAATTGAATATTTTATTGGAAACACACTATTGTGGGAACAATTTTCTAAAAAAATTAATACAGTACATACACATCAAATTTCTGATTAACAAAGTTAAAAATTTGTAATTATTTTTAAGAGGCGTTAATTAATTTTATCAAACACTTGATAACTTTATCAAATAAAATAAAAATAATTTAAAGCAGGATTGAAAAAAACTATTTTGTTATGCTGAGTTGTATCAGCTTATAAAATTGATCATAATGAAACCAATTATTTTAAAAAAATAATAATAATTTTACAGAAAAACACTATATTATGTGCTGGACATGTTTCGTCCTAGTTCTCAAAAATGACTGATGTATTTTTTTTTATTTATTTTTTTTATTTTAAGAAAAAGACATACGGAATTTTACTCATATTGTTTTTGCTGTTGAATTATGTAACACCTTGTAGCTGCACAGGACAGATTTGAGCAACAGATGGCAGAATGGGACTGTGTGTTGAGTGTTGTGTCCATCTACCACCCCAGCCAATGACAGAACCTGTTCTACCAAGAATTAAATAATAATAATTATTATTATTATTGTAAAAAATAGACACACAATTGAAATCATTTCTGTAAAATTAATAAATTTGAATTATGAATAAGTGGTTAGCACTGTCGCCTTGCACCTCCAGGGTCCGGGTTCAATTCCCGGCCAGGCTCGATTGCCGTCTCTGTGTGCATGGGGTTCGCATGTTCTTCCTGTGCTTGGTGGGTTTGCTCCAGTTTCCTCCCACAGTCCAAATGCTGATTGGCGTTCCCAAATTGCCCGTCCTGAGTGTGTGTGCCCTGCGATGGATTGATTGACACCCTGTCCATGGTGTACCCTGCCTCGTGCCCTAAGCCTCCTCGGATAGGCTCCAGGTCTCCGTGACCCTGAATACAGGATAAAGCAGTATAGATGATGAGTGAGTGAGTGAGGGTTAGCACTGTCACATCACACCTCCAGACTTGGGGATTCAAATCTTGCCTCTGGTCTCTGTGGAGTGTTCACATGTTCTCCCCATGTTTGGTTTCCTCCAGACACTACAGTTCCCCCGTGCAGAACATAAAGGCCTTTCTAACAGTTGTCAAAACATTTTGATTATCCCCAAGACTTTAGAACGAAAGGGGTGCACCCCTTTACATCGAGCATAAAACTAATGGATTGGCCAAAGTCAAATGACTAGGACTTAAATCTGATTGAGATGCTGTGGCATGACCTTAAACAGGTCATTTTCCTCAAAAACCCTCAACTGTGGCTGAATTAAGACAATTCTACAAAGAAGAGTCAAAATTCCTGCACAGCAATTTGAAAGACTTGTTCAGTTGTTGTTGTAGGTTTAGGAGGCAATTACTTTTTACATTGGACCAGGCAGGTTTGGAAAGTTTTTTTCCCCCCTTAATCATGAAATCATCAATTTGCATTTACTAAGGTTATCTTTGTGTAATAATAAAATTTGTTTGATGATCTCAATCATCTGTATATGCAAAATATATATATATTTTTGCTTGTATTTTAATAAATACAAATAATATAAGGGCAAATATTTTTTTTACATCCCTGTATGCATTGCAGAGTGATTGATGTTTCTAATTGACTCATCATAGGTCACACAGGCCAACCATCACTTAGCAATGTTGCCTTCAGTGGACAAATGGATGGATATATAAAAATCAATACATATCCTCAAGTCTATGATCTAAAGGAAGGATGTTACTTGAAAATGAACCAAAATTTGCCCTAATCATAGTACTTGTTTTTATAGTTAACATTTCATGGCATAGACAATATTTACATCTTATGGCTGCATCCAAGATTATACTTCCTGAAAACAGTTAATGCCCAAGTCACGCTTAAGTGCATAATTTCATCTGAAAACGTAAGAATTTGTACTTAAGAATTGCTGTTGATGTTCATGTAGAACATCATCTCTACATGCTTAGTACTGATTGATTTTAAAGATTACAATTGTACCATAGGACTTTTTTTTAAAATACCATTCACTGTCACCTAGAGGAGTATGAGGTGCTTTTGTCTGGTTCTTCTCCAGGTTAGATCTTTTTATCATCTTATCCACTGCTGGCTCTGTCTTAATTATTTGTTACAAGTGTGCTACGAAAAAACAATTAATGATCTAGCATAATTGGCTTTATATAAGATACAACCAAGAACACAATGTATGATGTGGAGAAAAAGGAAAGGTTTGCAGCAATGTTTAAACCCCCTCCCCTGGCAGCACCAATCATGTTACCTATTTTTAGCAGTCTTGATGAGGACAAACTGATTGATCCAATCAGGGGCTGGAAGATGAGTCAGAATGGAGTAAAAAGGAAAACAGTAAGCAGAGGTTAGAGAGAGGTTTGTGCCATGTTCTTCAGCCTGCAGCAGGACACAGGACCCAGTCAGGACTTCTGCATATTCTGTTGTGTGAAGAAGCAAATATAGAAACACATCAAATCAAGCTGTTTACTTTGGTTGGAGAATCAAAATGTTCTGAATTCATTTGAGATTTTTTTTTTTTTTGCTGTGTTTTTTGGCATCAGCCACCTACAGAGAGGGGGGGGGGGTTGGGGCGGAGCCATGTCTATTCCCATATACAGCAGAGGAGAGCAAAGCCACCCTCTCTGTCCTCCTCCTGTCCCATGAGGCTACTTGGCGACTAATGTGTTCTCACACTCACCCACTCACCAGCTCTGAAAGATTTAGCAAAAGAGACACCTAGCATCATAAAATGAGGAAAAAATTTAAACAGACTGCCTACATTAATCCCACACTTGGGACGCGAAAACAGGAAGGTATGACTACACGTTCTGAACATATTCTGTAAAAACATGCTTTGGGAAGATGAATCATATTGCATCTGGCAACAGGGTAGCAAAGGAAAATTGCAGGGTCCTTATTAAAAAAGAAAAAAAAGACAGTTGTAGTTTTGCCTTTCCAGATTCAAGCAATAAATGATAGAAAATGGTTTTCGTGCCTCTCTGGTGCATCTCAATGAATGAGAACATCATCAAAATATCAAGAATTAGAATATCATCAAAAAGTTGATAGATTTATTTCAGTCATTCAATTCAAAAAGTGATGGAGGTGATCAGTCTGTGGCACTGCTCAGGTGTTATGGAAGCCCAGGTTGCTCTGATAGCGGCCTTCAGCTCTTCTACGTTATTGGGTCTGGTGTCTCGCATCTTCCTCTTCACAATACCCCATAGATTCTCACAGATAACCAATGATTTATTCAATAATCTGACTTCAATTTAATATATTCTAGCCATCACTAAAAGTATATTATCTCAGTATTGAACTTAACTTTAATTAAGTTTTATGTTCATATGGCAGAGGATTTTATAGCCTATTTAATAAATAATTATTAAGGTAGATCATAGGTTTCTGTCAATTTGCAACCCTGTTCCTTTGTAATTACTTGTCAGAGGTTTTAGATTTAAAACTTGCAAGTATTAGCCTCTTACTGTACATCAGCAAGTATTGATTGTTTTTAAAATGTCTAACTTTCAATAGAGAACAGTAATATAAATGATGTATATTTCAATGTGCCATACTTCCTTATAGAAGAAATACAGATTATTCAGAAAATATGTAATACAATGATTTAGTATGCAAAAAGGAAACAAATACAATGATTAAATAAATTAGAAACTTGTCAATATGCAGCACTGTGGATGTACTGTAGGATGTTTAATGCTGAAATATACAGTATGTTGGCCTATGATGTCTCTTGTATTGTGTAATGCAAACCTTTGTATACCTGTCTGAATCCCCTGATGACAGTGTAACAAATGGCCAGGTACACACAATGTATCTTACCAAAGGATAGATCACGTGCATGTTAGTGTAATTAACTTCCTTAGAATGAGTATGAGAACAAAAAGCTTGTGTAGACCAGATGGCAAAATATCAAGCCTTATACTGAAAGTTATTTCCTGAGCTTATATACAGTATACACTGTTCACCATGACATATGATTTGACTGTATGTTTGTTAAACCTTGTTTAGATCATTTATAATTTGTAATCTTTTCTGCCACAATGTCTAAGCCTTCTACAATATCTCGAGAGTTCTCTAAACCAACTTAATGGATGAAATGGGAGTGGCGTGTCAGGAAGGGCATCTGGTGTAAAAACTTGTGCCAAATCAAATATGCAGACTGGATATTATTGGTTCTTTATTGGTTACATAAAACATTCGATTAGTAAGAAAAACCTACAGTACAGAATGCCTTTATTGTCATTGTATTGTCCAAAATCCTCCTCCAGCAGACACACTCACAGAACATAATTAGAAACATAAAACACACAGCATAAAACTATGCACATATAAAAGTAATCTATAAAATCAAGAAAATTAAATAAGTTAATTAAAATTGACACAGTGACCATTTTACTGTAATCAGAAATGTACCGATTGGCTTAAAATCATCACTTTTAAAAAGGCTCATGTAACATTAGAAGAATGATTTATTGACTAACATTTCCTAGGTTTTTCCATCTCAGGTAACATAACAGTTCTTTACTGATTTTCTATTTTTGCTTGTACAGCAACATCACCACAAATGTCTATGAGGTTTATCTTACTATCCTGCCCCTGAAATCCTGCTTCACTGTTATCCTCACCATGACTTTCTGATAGCATGGAATTCTGAAGTATGTCCAGTTTATACAATATCATTTATACAATACAATCCAGCTTTAATGAAATAATAAGCATAACCCCTGATGCTGAATTAAAATAGCATCATCAACAGTGTAAAAGAACTGTGTGCTAGCTAAACACAGCAATACTCGGCTAAAACCACAACATTGTTCAGCTTAAATGAACAAACTTGCCTGTATGATGATCTGATTTGTTAAGGAATCAGTTTTTTTCCCTTTCCAAATAAATAGATAAATGAAAAAGCAAGGCATAATACATATTAAAATGTGTAAATAAAACCTCCATTAGCCAATTAGCCAAACCCATGGCAGAACTCTCTGACAAAAATCTTCCCACTGCAACTCTATAAAAGCACATAAAAAGTAAACATAAGTTAGTTCACACCATAATGACTGTTTATCAAAATGTTTTGGGAAAGTAGTTTGTTCCTAATATGCTAGCCTATATAAACATTAAATTAAATTAAATAAAAAAGGATAAGACAACCTCAAGCACAGGTTTTGCTGCTTAACAGGCTAAGCAAGTGCTTGACTAGCATAATACCGTAGTGTTATTTAACATTAGCTAACATTGCTCATTTACAGCATTTGGCAGACACCCTCATCCAGAGCGGCTTACTTTTTATTTTATTTTATCTCATTATACATCTGAGCAGTTGAGGGTTAAAGGCCTTGCTCAAGGGCAGAATAGGGGCAACTAGGTGGTGCTGTGGTTTAAACATGGGATCTTCTGGACCATAACACTGAGGTACCCCGAACCATTGCTCAAGCCACAACGCTTGTTCCACTAATTTCAACAACCTTAATCAATTAAACACTATTTGAAATGTCAACAAAATAATCGCACAAACCAGAGCTGCCAACTTTTCAGAAAAGCATGGAGTGAGATTCTGAAAATAATTGGGCTAGACTAGCTGTTTTGTCCAACACTTACCATACACCTTACCTTGCATGGCTCAGATCACCGCCCCTCCCCCCTGCCCTCCACTGTGGACAGTACCAATCTACATACTGTGACCGACAGTTAGTGTAATTAACGGCTATTAGAACACCTGGGACACTAAACGTTCCAGTGCCGTTACTGTCTATTATCATCACTGGATGAATGCCTTTCATCCAGTCAGGTTACTCAGCCAGAACTAACTGGTGTATTATTAATAAATATATGCAGCATCTTAATTAAGTAGATTTAACATGGAATAATGTAAACAGACAATGTAAGCTCTTTTTTTCTTCTATTCAAAAGAGCAGCGGTGTTGTTTTCATGCTATAGTATATTTCGAAAGGCTCAGTGTGCATTGTGAAGCTGAGTGCCTATTATGAAGCTTTGCACACGTGCCTAGCGTGGGTGTTTATTTTGAATAATTACTGATGTAATGTGCAGATAACACCCCAAGCCCTCCTACTCTATTTCTTTTGCATTGCATGCTAAAAAAAATGTTAGTTCCATTACGATTCTGCTGAACCCACAGGCCCTGGGTTTCTACAACAGCCTTAAACAGGATGCTTTTTACTGGAACATCATGGCGTTCATAAATTCTGGTAGATGTTGTCTTCCTGATGATTTGCTGGATCACCACTTTTACTACTTAAGTCAAAAGCTCTGATTTTTTTTTTTTTTTTTGCCATCTCTTTTATATTTAAGGTTTTTTTTATTATTGTTATTAAACAAGATTGTAACTACCCTTACTCCTGTGATGTGGCAACAAACCACCTGCCTCAGAGGAGTCCCAAAATTATAATACTAAAAAAAGAAAACAATAGCACCAAAATCCCTAAGCACATTATCATTACCTTAATTTGAGCATTTTTAATGTGTTTTATGGTGGAAGTGTCTTAGTGGTTTCAAACGTGGCTACAAACTAGCCTAAAAAACATTTACCAAACTCTCATTTTATCAGGCAATCTGTCTGCGGTTTTACTGTGACAGTTGTTGTGCATGTGGAATTCCACAACATATGAGGTCAAAAACCTGGATGACAGTTTTATTAGTTTCCACTGACAAAAAGAAACAAGATTTGTGGTCATCAGCCATCGAGTGGGGAGACGTGCTAATCATTAGATTACACTGGTGCCGATGTAGTGACCATTTCATCTAATGAACTTTTTGGAAATTTTAACACAATATATATGCAACATACTGTAAATGATGCTCCTGTGCCTTGTTTTCAATTTAGAGTACAGATACAGTTCTGTACAAAGGTCTTAAGCGACCCCTCATTTCTCCATATTAAATAAAAATTTTAATGTAGTAGATTGTAATGTACATTACCAGTCAAAAGATAGATACACCTTCTATTTCCATGGTCTTTCATGAGTTTTTGTCCTTTCCACATTGTTCAACAATGCTGAAGGGATCCAAAATATGCAATAATCCCCTTTAAACAGTGTCTGCTATTTGTGATCTGTAAAGGCTTCATAAAAGCTACAATCTGAGATGTTGTTAATTGGTGATTTCTAAGGCTGGTAACTCGAAATGAACTTCTCCTCTGCAGCAGAGGTAACTTTTGGTCTTGGTCTTCATGAGAGCCAGTTTCATCATGGCGCTTGATGCGTTTTCCGAATTACCTTGACAATACTGTTCATGCAAGAACTATTCCAGAACAGCTGACCTTAAAATAAGTAACACCAACAATAGTCAGTTGTTAATTACCCAATGCCATATGTGTTATTTCAGAGATTGAAAAAACAGGTATTGTTGTAGAATCGAGAAAATAAACTTTTGTCCAAACTTTTGACTGGTACTGTATGTTGGTAGCTACAATAAAAGGTAAAAAAATCAAGATATACATTATATATATACATTTTATAGAAAATATAGGGCATTTTATCACTTAAAAAATTCTAAAGAATGATGGCTATGAAGATGACATCAGTGAAGATGAAAATGTAATGGGGGACATTTTCTCTAGGTTACATACAAAAGATTTATTTACCAAACTCTCCATCAAATAAAATGATAAAATCACAAAAAAATAAACCTCTTTTTTTTTTTTTTTAAAGAAAGTTGCTTGATGAATGAAATGACACTGAATAGTAGGAATGACTCATATACACGTACATAATTGCAATGCACATGGGTTATATAAAATCTGCACACCCCTAAAATTACACTCCTCAATTGTGAAAAATCTGATATCATCTTGAACCTTTATTGAGATAAACCACTCAAGAAAAATTAATATGAAAAGTCAAAAGGGACATTTCAAGGCAAAGAGGAATACAGTAATAATAAAAACCTTAATAATCTGAATGCACAAGTTCACAACCCTTTGGATAACCCCGGCATGTTATTGTTCTCAATATTAACCATTACTACTGTACAGATTCAAACTTGTGTTCAGATGTTAGTATCATATCAGTGTCTTTACTGAAGTAATTGTGATTAACCACAAAAAGTCTCTCTTCTTGCAGGATTATCTTGACGACATCTTGGTTTCATTTCATTCCTATACACATGATCCATAAAGAGATTTCAAAACAAGTACAGGGTCTCAATGTTAAAAGAGAAGAACAATGTAATGATCATACTGAAAGAAAATGAGACACCAGTGCGACATTAACAAGAACAGGATGTCTCTCCAAAACTGACACAAGATGATGACTTACCAAAGAGCCTGCCAAAAGACTTACAGCAGTAGGAATTCTTGGCAAATACTGGTCACTCCAAGCATGTGACAACAACCTCTAATACTCTTCACATGTCTGGGCTATTGGTTAGGGTGACCAAGCCAAAAACTGTATTAAAAAACCAAAGCTGCCTAAATCACCCCAAACCATGTGGCAAATGTGTTCTGGTTTGATCAGACCAATACACAGTCCATATTGTATTGTGTATAATTGTGTAAATTTCTCAAGAATAACGATGCAAGTCTAAATATTTCAATGGTGCAAATGTTTGATAGATGGCCGCACGTCCACGAATGGCAATCCCGGCCGATGTGGCTCTGAGCCCACTGCAGTTGTTCCTGTGAAAATCCAGTGAGTGGAACGCCTGATCCTCGAAAGTCAAAACGTTGCCAACTTGTGAAAGAGATGCATCTTGTCTGGGGGAATTATAAACACTATCATTACACCCAGATAGAACACAGACCTAAATCCTTTCAAAAGGCTCTGGAGTGACTTGAAGCGGGGGCTGTGGACAAGAGAATCCAAAAAGTGCCGTATTACTGTATAAGGGGCCCTCATTTTCACCAATGTTTTAGATACGTACAGTGGCTTTAAGAGCCACCATGCACCAGATGTAACTTTCCAGATGAAAGTAAACTTTGCATTTTATTTGGAAATCAAGGTCCCATAGTCTGGAGGAAGAGAGGAGAGGCAGAGAATTGCTTGAGTTACAGTGTAAAGGACTGCACTGTCAGTGGTGGTTTGGGGAGCCATGTCATCTGCTGCTGTTGGTCCACTGTGCTTTATGAGGTTCAAGGTCAGCACCACCATCTACCAGGACATTTCAGAGCATTTCATGCTTCCCTCTGCTGACCAGCTTTATGGCGATGCTGATGTCATTTCTTAGCAGGACTTGGCACCTGCGCACACTGCCAAAAGTACTAAGACCTGGTTTAAGGACCAACCATGGTATCCCTGTTCTTGATTAGCCAGCAAACTCACCCGACATAAACCTAAAATTTTAAAGAAACTATGGAGTATTGTAAAGAGGAAGATGCAAGACACCAGACCCAACAACACAGAAGGGCTGAAGGCTGCTATCAGAGCAACCTGGGCTTCCATAACATGTCAGCAGTGCCACAGACTGATCGCCTCCATGCCACACTGCATTCCTGCAGTAATTCATGCTAAGTGAGCCCCGACCAAGTATTGAGTGCTATACATGTTCATACTTTTTAGTTGTCCAACATTTCTTTTTTAAAAAATCTTTATTTTTTATTGGTTTTAAGTAATATCCTAATTTTCTGAGATACCGAATTTTGAGTTTTCATTAGCTGTAAGCCATATTGATAAAAGTTAAAAGAAATAAACACTTGAAATATCTCAGTCTGTGTTTAATTAAATCTATTTTCGAGTTTCATTACTTAAGTTTAATTACTGAATAATAAATCAACTTTTCAACGATATCCATCCATCCTCAAAAATCCTCGAAATTAAGTTGTTATATAAGAATAAGAACAAAATAAATAAATAATTAAAAATAGAATTTTTAGCAATTATTTATTCAAAGGGCAGTTAGGCTAGATCATGCTTTCTTTTTATTATAGACCACTTAAAATGTTTGCTGAAATGTGAAATGTTTATTCACATAAATATTTAAGTAGAATATGTGCTTGCATATTTTAGCACTACCTGCCATGAAAATCTCTCATTTCCTTGCACACGCACACACATCTACTCTACATACTGTAATTACACCCACTCGATATCACATAAAAGTCATATACCCATTATGGTGAAGTTAATAAGGGATCCTAACAGACAGAAGTAAACACAGCAAGATTAATTACTGATATGACGTGTGCTGATCAATACGGCTGACTCGTGAGATTTCACACCGCACTGCACACACTTAGCAAATAAAACGCACAAACAGCACATTCTGAGCACATAAATTAGCAGGATACATTTATAGAAATACTGCAGACTGAGGGGGAAAAAATGAAGATAAATAGACTCGTATTCAAACAAAGATTAATAACGAATGGAACGCGTCCATTATCGGATAAAACATTGCCTAGTCAGAAGAAAAAGTCACCCACTCTATAATTTAATTTGACCGCCTTTACAGTAGCTTTTATTACAGCATGTCATGTGTTGACCAATTCATGTGTGAAAATGATTCCTCATGCTCACAGAATCACTCCTTTGAAATGTATCCACCCGTGCCATCATTGAAGCAAAACTCCATGTGATAACCCGGTCATTCAGGAAGTCAGCTGACCTCATTTTATTGTCACAAAACATTACTGAGTCTAGACCTGACCGATCGAAGGCCAGATCATAACACTTACCTCCAGAGGTTTGTACAGTGGGCGCTGTGCATGATAGATGCATCACTTCATGGGCTTCCATACTTACCCTTAAATGCCAATCACTCACACCACATGACCATTAAAATTGGTCATTGGCCAATAACATGAGCCATCTCAAGCAATGACTTTTCCTCTGGCCAGGAAGTGTAATCAGCGATGGGATGGACTGGTGTTGTTATCCAATACATGGATTATTTTCCAACATCTTGAAGTCTTTTATTCCTCTTCCCAACAGGAACCAACGTGCTGACACCAACAGGTATTGTAATGTGTTGTGTGAATGTAATGCATATCCATTCGTTCTGGTTTTCTGTGGAAGAGTAAAACTTTGAAAAAATGTTCCAAAACGATCCTCATGAAAAATATGAGCATATCAACTTTTACACATTTAAAAAAGGGTTCAAACATGTGATTTTTCCTCATAGCTGTTCTCTCAGAACTGCTGTTAAAGAGAATGAAATCTCGGCACAGCACAGCTGAATGCTTGAATCTGCCTGGTTTGGGGTGTTGGATAGCAAAACTTGCTTGATCATTTCCTGCATCGATAAAGACCAGGCTTTTTTTTAGGTGGTCTTCCTAAAACCCGTCTTCATCACTGTTACATAAGAAAAGACAGCACTGGCTCAAAGCAGCCTTAAATGTGTGATTCCAACAGAAATAGATGCAGGAATTTTATGTTAAGAATTAAAAGCTTCTCCATCATTCATTTCGGCAGATTATATATTTCGCTGATAGAAAAAAAAACTAGAAATTTTATTACATGACTAATAAATAAGACATGACACACTTTCGGGCCAAATACTCACCTTAATCATGTTCCTGGAAATCAACAAAGATTAGTTTCTCTCCTAAACACACACTCCTAATCAAGATCGGTTTCCACAATGCAGTGTCACATCTACTGTACCATATGTCTCAAAATAAGAAAATAACTGAATTGAGAAGCTCATTTTATATCCGCCATTAAGGCTTTTTAATGCCTTTTTTATTTTATACAGTGAAATAGTGAAGCAGAAGGAAAGAAAAAACAAAACAATAAAACAATTGTCTTGCCAGTAATATGAATCTGTTAACAGTAACTGTGCACAAGGAACGCTAATATCCTTTTTCATAGATAATACTGTTATTCATACATAATCTGTACGCCTGTAGTCATAAATAATATCTAGAATTCCTTAACATTTATATAAAGTCACTTTTATTTGTTTCATCACCTTTTTGTGTTTTTTCCCCCCTAAATCCAAAGCTGCAGGTTGTCTCTTTAGTGTGAATGCATGCATGCATACACACACACATATACACACACACACACACACACACACACACATACACACACACACACATACACACACACACACATACACACACACACACATACATACACACACACATACATACATACATAAACACATACATACATACACACATACACACACACATACATACACACACACACACATACATACATACACACACATACATACATACACACACACACACATACACACACACACATACACAC